>ML420623.1:61976-125381 GCA_005239525.1 Nicotiana knightiana | reverse complement strand
TTCTTAACGAACAACACCGCTGCACCCTAAGGTGACACACTAGGCCGAATGAACCCCTTATCCAGGAGCTCCTGAAGCTGCTCCTTCAATTCCTTTAGCTCCACTGGCGCCATACGATATGGTGGAATAGAAATAGGCTGAGTGACAGGCACCAGGTCAATACCAAAATCAATCTCCCTGTCAGGTGGCATGCCTGGCAGGTCTGCAGGAAACACATCCGAAAAACCACGGACCACAGGAACTGAATCAATAGCGGGAGTCTCTTCACCGACATCCCTCACAAAGGCCAAATAAGATAAACACCCATTTTTAACCATGCGTCGAGCCTTCAGGTAAGAAATCACCCTGCTAAGCATATACTCGGAAGAACCTCTCCACTCAACCCTCGGACACCCTGGCATAGCTAAGGTCACGGTCTTAGCGTGACAATCAAGAACAGCATGGCACAGAGATAACCAATCCATGCCCAATATCACGTCAAAATCGACCATGCTGAGTAACAGTAGGTCCACTCGGGTCTCCAAACCCCCAATATATATCACGCATGACCGATAAATACGGTCCACAACAACAGTATCGCCCCCCGGAGTCGACACATGAACATAGGTGACCAGAGAATCACGGGGCACATCCAGAAAACCGGAAAAATATGAAGAAACATAGGAATATGTGGAACCAGGGTCAAATAAAGGCAAGGCATCACGGCAACAGACTGAAACAATACCTGCAATCACGACATCTGAGGCCATAGCATCTGGCCAGGCTGGAAATGCATACATATGAGCCTGACCTCCCCCTCTAGGGCGGCCTCTGGCTGACTGACCACCACCCCTGGCTGCCTGTGCGGGTGGTGAAGTGACTGGAGATGAAGTCGAGGGCTGGCCCCTCTGCTGAGAAGATCCACCGGAACGGCGGGGACACTTCCTCCACCCATGCCCGAACTCTCCGCACTCAAAACAACTACTTAGAGCTGGAGGCGGGGACTGATAGAAACCTCTAGCACCTGCATGGCCATTGGAAGTCTCCTGAATAGATGAACCCTAAAATGGAGGTGCTCGAGCTGCACTCTAAGCTGGAGGGCACCAAATGAAGTACGGCCTGACTGAGAACCATGGGGACCCTGCCCCGAAGATGCACCACTATAAGCTGGGCGGCCTGATTGAGGAGGCCTGAATGGACGGCCCCTACCCTGCGGAAACTGTCCCCTGAAGGGAGCACCACTGAAACTGCCCGAACCACGAGGCCTCTTGACCTCCCTCTCCTCCCGCTCCTGGCGGCGAACATACTCAATATCTCGAGCTATGTCAACAACCTACTTGAATGAAGCACCTGATACTCTCTCTCGAGTCATAAACAACCGAAGCTGATAAGAAAGACCATCTACGAACCTCCTCACCCTCTCCCTATCAGTAGGGATAATCTCAGAAGCATGTCTAGCCAACTTGGAAAATCTCATCTCGTACTGAGTGACTGATAACTCTCCCTGACACAGCTGCTCAAACTGCCTACGTTGCTCCTCTCTGTGGGACTGAGGAACATACTTCACCAAAAATATCATGGAGAACCGCTGCTAGGTAAGAGGTGCTGAACCAACCGGTCTACGCCTCTCGAAAGACTCCCACCAAGTAAAGGTAGCACCCGCAAACTGAAAGGTAACAAACGAGACCCCACTGGTCTCTAGAATATCCACGGTGCACAGTATCCTCTGGCACCTATCTAGAAATCCCTGCGCATCCTTGCCCTCTGTACCACTGAAAGTCAAAGATTGAAGTCTGCTGAACCTCTCCAACCTGCGCTGCTCGTCCTCAGGCATAGCAGGGACCACATAATCCTGAACCGGAGCAACTGGCTGAGCTAGGGATGCTCCCGGTGCCTGAATACCTTGTGCATCCTGCTCAGGTGCCCGGGCATCTGGAGTCTGATTGCCTCCCCCGGCCTGAGCTGTGGTGGCAGAAGAACACATGGCAATGGCCTGAGCCAAACCGGTGTATACTGACAATATCTGAGACAGGGCCTCCTAAAGACCCGGAATAACCATAGGCACTGCCGGTGCTTGAGCCTGTTTTCTGGGACACCATCGGCGGGAACCTGATCATGATCAATAAGGGGATCCTGAGGTAATGCCCCGGCTGCTGCGCGGGCTGGCCCCTACCTCTACCACGGCCTCGACCGCGGCCTTGACCTCTCACTGGTCTAGCCGGTGACTGGTCACTCTGATAGGTATGGCGTGTCCTCACCATCTATGAGAGAATGAAACAACATAAGTTTAGATTTCAAGAATCAATAGATCAACACGAAAGAGTTCAAGAAAGATAGAATGTTTCCTAGAAATTCGACAGCTTCTCGAAGATAAGTACAGACGTATCCGTACCGATCCGCAAGACTCTACTAAACCTGCTCATGACCGTCGAGTCCTATGTAACCTAGGGCTCTGATACCAAACTGTCACGATCCCAAATCCTAACCGGCCGTAATGGCGCCTATCGTGGAACTAGGCTAGACGACTACCGCGTGTTCACATTTCCTTTTGAAAATCCCATTTAAGTTTCAAGCAACTCATAAAGATATACAAAAATTTCTTAATATAATGGGAAAATTTTATATACAGTACTGCCATCCTCAAAACCGGGAGCCAACATGTCATGAGCATCTAGTGAAATAAGCCAACATAAAGTATTATGATACAAAACTCTGAATCAAACTTAAATACAACAGGAATGGAAAGCAGAGATGCTGTGAACGCTGAACAGCTACCTCTATATCCCCACGATCCGGCTCCGCTGCGATATATATATAAAAGCTAACGTTTGATATCTTCTCCTGAATTTGCACATAGAGGTGCAGGGATTAATGTGGGTATGCCAACTCAGTAGTAATGGAAATAAATCAAGTCTAAGTAGCAAGGAATCACATAAAAATCAATGTCATCAAGTCACAATATACACAGCCTTACTTTCCAATAGTATACATAGATATACGAAATCGTCATGCCTTAGAAATCAACTTCACAAAAGTCCTTAAAACAATGCACATTTTTAACAACTTTAAAACAAGGATTTGGTATGCAAATGAATGTAGTAAAATCATAAGTAGCCCCTCGGGCAAAACATGTTTCATAATCAGCCCCTCGGGCATGCCTCACAATCCCTCAGCACCTCACAATCACTCAGCACCTCACAGCCACTCATGCCTCCCAATCACTCAATCACTCGCACTCGGTGTGCTCACTGGGGGTGTGTACAAACTCCGGAGGGGCTCCTTCAGACCAAGCACTAATATCACTCAGCACCTCACCATCACTCTTGGCCCTCGGCCATACTCGGTGGAACCACTCGAAAATCCCCTCGGGCGAAGTAATAGAACGGGGTACTCGACCCAAAAACATCATTTTAATGCTCATGTAGTGTAAATCAGGCTGATAAAACAGTATGCACAATGATCGGCACGAGGCCCCAAACACGGCTTACAGCACAAATATTTCACAAATCTTTAGAACATAATTTAACATAAGATTTTGAGTAAATATGCAACTCATTAGTTGTCGCGGAGAGGACCTAGTCCAATCCAAAAATTAGTACGCGCCACATACTCGTCATTTGACATGTGCGCCATTCTTAAAATCAATGAGAAAATATGTAATCCGGGGTTCCATACCCTCAGGACAAGATTTAAGACCATTACTTACCTCTACCGGGCCGCGACACTAGTCTGCTATGCCTTTGCCCCTCAAATTGGCTCCTGATTTCTCCGAATCTAGCCAAAACCAGTTCAACATCATTAATATATACTCAAGGAACACAACCTAATAAAAAATTATCGATTTAATCAAAAATCTCGAAATTCGGCCAAACCCGAGCCCTGGGCCCATATCTCGGAATTCAATAACTTTTACATCATTAGAAACCTCGTCCTCCCAAGATTCTATACATACCAAGAACACCAAAATCGGACCACAATTGCCCACTCAAATCCTCTATAGAAGAATCAATTTCCCATGGACCCCTTCTTCCCTAATTTGGGTTTAATTCCAGCAAATTCTATGGTTTAATCACTTAGAAATCGACATATAAACGAGTTACAAAGTTAAAACCCTTACCTCCAAGTGATTCCCTTCAATTCCCTCTTTAATCCTCTCAAAAGTTCTCCCAACTCGTCAACAATGGAGGAAATATGAGCTAATTTCGCATAACAGGCCTTTTAAAACATTCTGTCCAGCTATAAAATTTCCTTCACTGCGATCGCGAACCTTGGCACGTGATCGCGATGCACAGACCAACCAACCATTGCGATCGCAGACCAATACACGCGATCACATAGAACAATTCTCCACCACATACACGCGCCTCAAAATACCCTACGTGATCGCAGAACCACCCACGCGATCACACTGCCTATCTTGCCCAACCTATGCGATCGCAATCCTAACCACGCGATCGCATAGAACAAAATGCCTTCCCCACTATTTTACTCTACGCGATCGCAAACATCCTCCCGCAATCGCGTATAAGGAAACCACAACCTCACACCAGCAACAGATTTGCCCAAATTTCAAGCCAAGAATTGGTCCGTTAATCACCCGAAACACACCCGAGGCCCTCGGGACCTCAACCAAACATACCCAAATATCCCATAACATTATTCAAACTCAGTCGAGCCTTCGAAACACCAAAAACAACGCAAGAAACACCAAAGTTACATCAAATTCAAGCCTATGAACTTTGAAACTTCCAAGCCAACTACGCAGAAACCAACCAAAACACCTCCGATTAACCCGAAATTTTGCAGACATATCCAAAATGACATTACAAAAGCGTTTCAACTTCCGGAATTCCATTCCGACCTCGATAGCCTATTTTCCACTGCCAACCGAAAATCGTCAAAAACTAACTTTGGCCAATTCAAGCCTAATTTTACTCCGGACATCACAAAAATATTCCGAACACACTTCCAAGTCCCAAATCACCTGACGAAGCTATTCGAGCCATAAAATCCGCATTCCGAGGTCGTTTACCAATAAGTCAACTCTCAATTGACTTTCTCAACTATTAGGCTACTTTAAAAGGCTAAATGCCTAAACTCTCACCATAACTACTCCGGACCCAAACCAACTGATCCAACACATCAAAAACAATATAGCGATACATAACAAATGCAAAAATAGGGGAAATGAGGTAAATCTCACGGAACGACCGGTCGGGTCGTTACATTTCCCGGATTATTAAAGTCGTTTCTATGTTATTTTTTTCGGATTAGGCTTGTAATTTGAAGGATTAAAGTAAGAAAAAGTTTGGAAAATGGGAGGAAAGATTTGGGAATTTCTTTTGGCAATTTTCGTGGGCAATCATAGTCCGATTTTGATGTTCTTGGTTGTACAGACTCGTGCAGGGATAAGGTTTCTTTTGATGTAAATTTTATCGGATTCCGAGGCATGGTCCCGGGGCTCGGATTTGGCTGAATTTTGAGATTTTTGTATAAATTGATAGTCTTCGATTGGGTTGAGTTCCTTTGGTATATATTAATGATGTTAAACTGGTTTTGGTTAGATTCAGAGCAATCGGGAGCCAATTTGAGGGGAAAGAGCATGGCGAACTAGTATTGTATCCCGGTAGAGGTAAGTAATGGTTATAAATCTTGTCCTGAGGGTATGAAACCCCGGACTTCATATTTATCACTGATTTTAGAATGGTGAACATGTCGGATGACGAGTATGTGGCGCGCACTGATTTTTGGATTGGACTTGGTCCTCTCCGCGAAAACTATTGTGTAACGATCTGACCGGTCTTTTTGAGCTCTAGCACGTCGTTCAGCGGTTTGAAGTCGTGAGAAGCTTCGTTTCAGGTATTATGACCCATGGGCGTGGTTGAAATTGAATTCTAGGAAGTTTAAAATTGATTTGGAAAGGAAATTCTCATTTCAGAAGCCTTAAGTTGGAGAAATCAACTAAGATTGGAATTTTGAGTAAACGACCCCTGAATCAGGATTTGAAGGTTCCAGGAGGTTCGTATGTATATTTCGGACCTGGGCGTATGTTCGGATCAAGTTTTGGATAACCCGGGAATGTTGCAGCGTATATTGTGGAAGTTAGCATTTTAGAAGGATTTCATGAATTTGGGATTGAAGTGCATATCAGGGAGGTTGATGTCCGTTTAGGATTTTGAGTCTGGGAATAGCTCTGTATGGTGATTCTGTAATTGGGAGCGCGATCAGAAGTGAATTTGGATGTCCGTAGGTCATTTTGGGGTCATTTGGCTAGAGATAGAAATTTGAAGGTTTTTGGGAAATCCGACCCGAAGTGGAAGTATTGATATTGAGGTCGGAATGTGATTCCGGAAGTTGGAGCAGGTCCGTAATGTTGAATATGACTTGTGAGAAACATTTGAGGTCAATCGGGTGTGATTTCATAGGTTTCGGCGTCAGATGTAGAAGTTTGAAATTCGAAGTTCTTAAAGAATTGGATTTGAGTGCGATTCGTGATTTCGACGTTGTTTGATGTGATTTGAGGGCTCGAGCAAGTACGTGTCATGTTTTGGGACAGGTTGGTGTGATTGGACGGGGTCTCAGGGGCCCCGGGTGGATTCCGGGTGATTGATGGATCAATATTTGAAGTTGGAGAAGGCTGAAGTTTGCTGTCATCTGGTGTAATCGCACCTGCGAGGCTTTGACCGCATGTGCGAGATTGGGGATGGAGCTGAAGGACCGCAGGTAAAAGAGTTTGGTCGAACATCCGGAATCGCAGGTGCGAAGAGGGATCACAGGAGCGGGAGTTGCTGGGATGAGTCAGAGCCGCACCTGCGATGGAATTTCCGCAGGTGCGGAGCCGCAGGAGCGGCTATTGTACCGCAAGTGCGAAAATGGATGGAGGCAGTGGGGTGTTTTAAGAACGGATTTTTGGTCATTTCTTCATTTCTCTCATTTTGGTGTGGTGATTTTAGGAGCTTCAAGAGGAGGATTTTCAGCAAGCATCACTAGGTAAGTGACTTCTTCCCATTCCTAAGTTAAATATGTGATCTTGCATGGATTTGAACATGAAAATTGGTAGGAAATTTGGGAAATTTTTGAAGAAACCTAGAAAATGTAAATTTGGAATTTAGCCACGAATTTGAGTATGGAATGTAGAGTAAATTGCATGATTTAACTAGTAGAGCTATGAGTAGCATGTATCTTTCAAGAATTTCAGATTTTCGAGCACGTGGGCCCGAGGGCATTTTGGTCATTTCTCCGAGCGGGGTTGGGAAAGTATATAATCTGAATTTGTTGTGAGTATTAGGATGAATTTTCATTGCTTTGTCATTTATGTGGTAGTTTCAGAGCGTTATGCGTCCGTTGGAGTCATCGGAAGGGCTTGGAAGCCGGTGTTGGAATTTCGGAGCGAGGTAAGTCTCCTTTCTAACTTTGTGAGGGGGAATCGTCCCCTAGGGGGATTAATTCAGTACATGCTATCATCTTCGAGGGTTACGTATGTACGAGGTGATGGGAGTCCGTGCATAGCTACTATTATGCCATGTCCGGGTAGCCTAGGACCCACTAGCATGCTTTATGTGTGTACCTGTAACCCTGCCTGTAATATTAAACTAGTAATATGACCGAAACGTAATTGAATGTCGAAAAGAAATCTAGATTCATATTGTTAACCTTCTAGAAAGAGAATTTGTTCTGCTGTGGATATATGTGTACCTGGACTGAGTTGTATCATGGAGTATCACTAAACTTGACAAATGAGTTTCAAAAACAAAGATTTCAAAACCCATATTTTATGTTTCTTTAATAAAGATTTTACCACTTTCCTAAGATAAATTTTTTTCTTGATAAAATACATATTTATTATGTGGATATGTGTAACTTTGGGTGCCTGAGTCGCTTGAGTGGTTCGCGAGCAGGAAGACCCTGTATTTGTGTATGTATTCATATGAGCACCTGAGTCGTAGGTATGACTCGCGAGCAGGTTAGCCTTATTATTTCAACCGCGTCGCATGATCGATTCGCGAGCGGGGCAGATAGATGCATCTATGGTTCGAGTCGTTCGACCCTCGACAGTGCACATTTTATTATTGTTGGTCCGCGCCATTCGACCCTCGGCATTGCTTGCGCATGATATTGGCTGCGTAGTTGCTGTGATTTTGCCTGATTACTGGCCTGAAATATTAAGTTGTCAATTGAAATGACAGAGATTTAAAGTTATTAAAAAGACTTTTGGAAGAAGTTGTTCCTTCCCGTCGATTTATTATTATTTGATTAAATCACCATGTTGATTAATTGTTAATATGACAAAGATATAAAGTGTTAAACGTGAACGGAGTTGAAAGATATTTGAATCATGTTTTATAAATTACTTATTATAAAACCATGCTTAGTGTCACTCTTAAATATTTTAAATGGACCTTTAGTAAGTGTCTAATTTGACCTCTCATCACTACCTCTCTGAGGTTAGGCGGGCGACTTACTGAGTACACGTTGTTTTTGTACTCATGCTACACTTGCTGTGCATTTTATTGCACAGGTACTTTCATAGCAATGTGGAGGATTTGGAGACTTAGGCGAGCTGCATCATCCAGAGGTGATTCGAAGCTGATAGAGTCTCCTTCGTACTGTATTTATTTCATTTAAATTTCCTTGTCCAGTTGTATTTCGGATAGGCTTGTAATGATTGTTGAATTCTTAGAAATTGCTCATGTACTTGTGACACCGGGTTCTGGGATATGTATTGGGATATAATTGCTTAAGTGAAATCTTTAAATCACTGTTTTTTTTATTAACAGACTTTTATTTGATTATCATGTAATAAAGTGAACGGAAATGTTTTCATAAATGTTAAAACCAGAAAGTTATTTCAATTAATTAATGATTTGGCTTGCCTGACCTCGATGTACGACGCCGTCACGACCTTAGGGATTTCGGGTCGTGACAACATGGTATCAGAGCGCTAGGTTCCCGTAGGTCTCACGAGTCATGAGCAAGTCTAGTAGAGTCTTGCGGATCGGTACGGAGACGTCTGTACTTATCTTCGAGAGGCTACAGGGCTGTTAGGAGTACTTCCCTTCTTGATTCTTCATCGTGCGAGTTGATTCCTTTGAGGCTTATGCCTATGTTCATTCCTACTCAATCTTATGCGTCGTGAAGCGCTTGCTATGGATCAGGAATTTGAATGGAAATGGTGCTACGAATGTAATTTGAGATGCTTTCATGTGTATTACTCTGGGGTCTAACTTTTCCTTTTGGTAATCGCGTTAGAGTTGTGAACTTATTTCTCAAAATGAGGATATAACTGTATGGCCTATACTCTTTTGTTGTCTTAAGGCCTGCCACCTCTGATCTCTTCCTTCACTTGGCTATAGATTCTGTAATATTGTCATATTTTGATCTATCGTTTGTCATCCATGTATCACATCTTACTCATAATGCTTCCTTATCTCTCTTCTTATTTCCCTGCTAATATTTCTACCTATCCCTTTCTTTTGAAAACTTCAACAACTTTTGCTTTTAGCTCCCCTTTCTTCATCCATTGGCTCTTCGACTTGCTCAACGTTCTCGCTCTACTAGGGACGGGAGCCGCACTAAGGTAATATTTATCCCTTCTAGGCTTTCAGTGCCTATCTTCTGAATTTTTTTGATCATGCTAGTATTCACATCTAATTGTAATATTCTAGAGTGCACAATCTGGGTGTCTCACAAGGATGTCTATTAACACCTTTGTATCCTTCGGAAATGTCAACTAACTCAAACAATCCATTCATCGTTTTGGGGCACTCTAACCCCAACCGGATCCTGATATCCCGTCCTTCTCTTAAACCATATATGTTAGCTCCCATAGGGCATAACTAAGATCGATGTAGTCAATTGTACATACCTTCGTTACTGTTGAAGGTAACTAAAAATGCTTATATTCCTCTGCCTGAATTGTAAATATTGTTAACCTTCATTAACTGGGCGCCTCGTAACCTTCTTCATCTTGCTTATTTTGCTTGTTGAAAATTGTATTTATCTTCTGAATCTCACATTGTCTTTCACCATAAAGGTGGATAGATATTCTTACCTTTAAGGCTCTCCTTATCAAGAGGCTTACACGTCTTAGTACACACATGATCAACTGAAGAACTTATATTTACTTATCATAAGCATCATGAAAAATCGGGCCCCTCTTAGTCAACTCTTTCATAGCCACATTCAATCTCTTACCAAACTGTCTTTCTAGATTTAGGTATCGTCTTATTAAAAATAAAATAGAAGTTATTCTTACAACTGAGCTCTACCACACGATCTAGAGTAAGAATAAAGAGTGATTGTCCTAAATGCCCTGTAGCCTCCTGCTTATAAGTGTGGTGCCCAACACACCCATAAACTCCCACTAGACACAACTTGTAGACTACCTAGGACATAACTGCTCTGATACCACTTTTGTCACGACCCAAACCGATGGGCCGCAATGGGCACCCGGTATCTTACTCAACCGAGTACCAACGTAAAGTATCTTTCTTATCATACTATCATTGGTAATTGTGCCAACATGGCCACAACTCGTAATGTATAACTATCAGTGGGAAACACTGTATCAATGAACCATCTTTCTTAAAATATGAATACATATGGGCCGTCAAGGTCTGTAACATACTACTGTACAAAATGAACCTCTGTCCACAAAGCCTCTAAGAGTATTTGACATCAAATGGGACAGGGTACCGGCCTACCCAATAATTCTGCAGCAAAAGTCTGATACGATGACTCATAGACTCGGCTCCAAATGAGGTGGAGTCTTACCGATCCTTTGCTGAATACTAACCTCGTCTACTATGAGGGCTCGTCAAACTGATTTTCTATACCTGCAGGCATGAATGAAGCGTACCCAACAAAGGACGTTAATATGAATAATGTACCGAGTATGTAAGGAACATAAATAAGTATATAAAAGACATGGAAGAAACATGGAGTACATGAATCAACCTTAAAGTCTTGATAACCCTGTAAATCATGAAATACTTATAGTGTCATGCATATGCGTATGAATGTCATGTCGTGCATAGATACATGTGTTCATAACATCATCAAGCCTCTGAGGGAATCCCATTATATCATCTCATCCACTGTGGGCAAAATCATCAACGTATACCAGCTGATCAGGTGGTGGTGCGTATATAACGCCGTAACTTTTTCCCTTATCCCATATATGTTACACCCCATATTTTCGTACGTGAAAGTGCGCCATAAGTAAATTGATGAAAGGTCGGAAATGAGATGTTACATCCCTTCATAGGTATAATTCACATCTATAACTTAACACACAAATAAAGGTGGCATAATTAAGATGACTATGTGCTTAGTCATACAAAGAGTGATGCCCACTCTCATTAATAAAGACTTCAACATAAATCATTAAAATACATATGTTATATTTGCAATTTGAAGAGATTTGCAACGAAGTTATACTGTGTAATCACAACGGGATTTTTCTATTCTAAGAAAGCACGGTACAATCTTTCTAAAGGATATCATACGGATTTTTTCCTACTTCGATCCGTCGTTGCATGTTTTTCGCAATCAACGTATGTTGAAGGGATGGTCAAGAGAATTGGTTCAGGTATGTTAAGGCTATCCCTTCTTTCTTTTGGCATGATCTATACAGCACAAGCGAAATGAGTAAATGCACAATTTCCATAAATGACTCTATTCATAGAAATACTAGAGATGCTTATGTTCTTGATTGGATGTGTCATATTATTCTATCATATGTTCATAAGTCTCAGAAAATACGTAGTTGATAAAGTTTATTTCATGATATTAATCAAAGGCATAATGGTCTTATGACACTCCGAAAGATTTTATTGACATACTTCTCCTGCATTGCATTCATTTACATTGACCCATGACCCATTTACATGGGATATGGGAAAAGGTTACATCATTATATACGTGCCACCACCTGATCTACTGGTATACATTGATGATTTGCCCATAGTGGTAGAGATGATATGATGGGATGCCTTCAGAGGCTTGATGATGCTATGAACGCATATACACCCATGCATGGTATGATATTTATTCACATATGCATGACATTATAATATTAAATGATTCACATAGCTATTCAGATATACATGTTGGGTCGTGACATTTTCGTAGTGCAATCGGTTGACTAAGAGGAGACATGTTCGTAGTATTAGTAGGGTCAGGTGCAGGACTTGAATCAGTTGGGCCTGATGCTAGGCACTGATGACGATGATAATTCAGGAGTGGTGGAGCTATAGAAGTTTGAACTGGACTAGGTGGAGACACTAGATCTATAGTTGGTGGAACTGGACTAGGTGGTCGCACTGGTTCTATAGTTGGTGGAACCGGACTAGGTGGTGGCACTGGAGCTATAGGTGGAGCTAAAACTAGAGTTGTAGGTGGTGGAGCTTCAACTGGAGCTACGGAGGAAGATATTGAATGGGAGATATTGACTGAATCTCCAAAAGACGGAACTGGTAGCACCTCAGAAATATCTAAGTGATTACCTGGACCTGTGAAGTATGATTAGGTTTCAAAGAAGGTAACATCAGCAAGCAGAAGATACCGCTAAGGTCAGGAGAATAGCATCGATATCCCTTTTGCTTTCTAGAGTAACCCAAACATACTCACTTAAGAACACGAGGAGTTAACTTATCTTTTCCTGGAGTAAGGTTATGAACAAAACACGTACTCTCAAAGACACGCGGTGGAAGAGAGAATAAAGGTAAGTGGGGAAACAGGACAGAGAATGGAACTTCATTCTGGATAGCTGAAGATGGCATGCGATTAATAAGATAGCAAGATGTAAGAACTACATCCCCCTAAAAACGTGGCGGAATATGAGATTTTATGAGTAGGGTACAAGCAGTTTCAATAGGATGTCTATTCTTTATTTCAGCTACACCATTTTGTTGGGATGTGTACGGATAAGATGTTTGATGAATAATCCCATGGGAGTTCATAAACTGTTGAAATGGGAAAGAAAAATACTCTAGGGCATTATCGCTACGAAATATGCGGATAGAAACCCCAAATTGATTTTGAATTTCAGCGTGGAAGGTCTGGAAAATAGAAAACAATTCAGATCGATTTTTCATCAAACATATCCAAGTGCATCTGGAATAATCATCAATGAAACTGACAAAGTAGCGGAATCCCAAGGTAGAACTAACCTGACTAGGACCCCAAACATCTGAATGGACAAAGTAAAAGGTGACTCTGCTTGATTATCAAGACGCTGCGGGAAATGGGAGTGGGTATGCTTACCGAGCTAACATGACTCACACTCTAGAGTGGACAAGTGAGATAAGCCAGGTACCATTTTCTAAAGTTTTGGAAAATTGGGATGTCTCAACCGTTTATGTAATAAATCTGGTGAATCAGTAACAGGACAAGTTGTTGAAGGAAGACAAGATGTGAAGTCCATGTGATTTTACAAGGATAAGGTAGTAAAGTCCATCTAATTCACGTACGATACCAATGATCCACCCCGAATTGTTTTCCTGTATAAAACAAAGTCCTCAAGAAATAAAACAATAGGTTTAAGTGATTTGGCTAAGCGACTAACGGCTATGAGATTAAAAGGACTACTGGGAACATAAAGAACCGAGTCTAAAGGTAAGGAAGGCTTGACCTATTGCAGTTTCCATGGTTTGAGACCAATTGGCCATTGTGATTGTTGGAAGAGATTGAGAATATGAAATACTAGTGAAAAGAGATTTGTTACGTAAAATATTATCAGATGCACCTGAATCAATGACCCAAGATTCAGAGGTTGAAGATTGTGAGACACAAGTCACGCTACTATCTAATTGAACAACGAAAGCTATCCCTGAAGATGTCTGTTTACATGCTTTATATTGAAGGAACTCAATATAATCTGGTATAGAAACCATATGGATTGCATTGAATCCAATAGATTGTGAGTCAAAGGCTTGTGATACGAATGCCATTATAATGTTTACGCTGGAAAAAACAGATTTTTTTTGGGAATTACTGTTCACGCCAGAAAAATATAAAAGTGATCAGAATTTGATTTTATCTAGATGGGTAGGCTCAGAATTGTGAAGAGAGCAAGTTGTCCTGAAAAAGTTTCGCGAAAAAATAGGCGGAAAGTGGCCCACACACCGACGTGTGGGTCCGAACCCTTGCCGGAAAATTTCTATTGCACGCGTGGAGGCGCGTGGCAGCTTTTCTGCCGGAGAAATTTGAAGGGGTTGGTCGCCGGAGGGTGATCTACCTCGTGGTGGTGTTGATTTTTGCACAACACCGAAAAGAAGTGACTTTCACGTAAACAGGCCTTAGGTCACCGGAAAAATTGCACGATGACTAAGTTCTTTCTTCCTGGTTAACGCTGGATTGACGCACAACGATGTTTAGTCACTAGTGCTATGATACCATGTGAGAAAGCACGGGAGAAAATATTATTGATTAATATTCTATGTTACAGTGAGCCCTATTTATATGTATACATAAGACATAACATACTCCTACAACATAAGGGACTAGGACTAATTACATATATTCACATAACTATTCTAACAGTTTCACAACAAGTTCCAATCGTCTTCAGGGTGGAGTGGAAGTTGTGTATGTCACGACCCAAACCGATGGGCCGCGACGGGTGCCTGAGTCCTACCTGTCAAATACCCTAAATGCAGCCTAAGATATGAACCTGAATAACATCTGCTGAATTACGAGAATAATGTACATGAAAAAAATCTGCACAAAAAGGTATAAATACATATACGTACAACATACGTAGGACGAGTCGACAAGGCTGCTATAGAAAACTATACATCTCAAAAGTGGAAGCCGGCAAGGCCACATACTATCCAACTAAACATACTGTCTACAGACCTCTAATAGAAACATAACTATACAAAGACGGGACTAAGCCACGTCATACCCATATGTATATATACAAACGTATCGTACCAAAATCAAAAGCTGTCATGACCCAAAATCCAACACCGATCGTGATGGCGCCCAACACCGGAGTCAGGAAAGCCAACCATTGTTTACTAGTGAGATTATCCTTACTTGACATACTAACCCCACATTTACCAAATATTTAAGCTTAGATCATTTAAATAAAAGCAGAAACATTAACCAACTTAAGTAAATACAACCACAATGATCATGAACCGATATATACAGTCCCAAAATAAAGAGTCTACTATGTGTGTTCCAGGAACTAGCAAGTCAACAGGCGAACTAGTAGAATATACAAAAGATGATACAACTGTACTGTTGTCTGAAAGAAGTAGACAGAAATAAACAAAAGATAACTCCATAGTATTGCTGAGAATCTCCAAGGGAGTCAACTCATCGTGCAGTCAGGTCCAGAATACACGTCAAGCTCTGGTCGGATATCCAGATGCACCAGCCTCAGAACCTGTACAATTAAGTACAGAAGTGCAGCATGAGTACATAAATATATATATATGTACCCAGTGAGTATCCCGCCTAACCTCGAAGAGGTAGTGACGAGAGGTCGACTTGACACTCACTAAGGTCCAATAAAATGATTAGCAATATATAATATCAGTAACAGACGTACAAGTATGATAAAAGCAGTACACATTTAGAATAGCAGTGATTTAAATAAATACCGAAAGTAAATATACAATTTCTATCTCATTATTCTTTTTTTTCCTTCAAAAATTTATCTGAACACTCAAAATCCATAGCAGAATTCTTAACAATTTAACATGCGCATACAGGATAAGGACAACCGGCCTGAGCCATCATGATGATCATATTTGTGCACTGCCGAGGGTCGAATGGCTCAAACCATAATATGTATATATCTTTCAATCTCTCCGTGGTATATGGCCCGCTCCGATGAGTGTGGGGGAAACAACACTCCGCTCACGAAATGTAAATTGCGAAGCGGTCACATGCACACACAATCCACACATTTATTATTCATCATTTACTTTTCGTGAAACATTCCTTAAAAATTACTTAAATTCCATGATCTCAGGAAAACAAGCTGCAAATAACATTAAATCACTAAGCATATAATACATTTCAAGGAAAACATAGAAACATGGTGTAAGCCTTGCTACCTGAACATAACAATAATAGCTGCTACGTACGGACTCTCGTCACCTTGTACGTACGTAGCCCCCACATTTATCACATATAGCATTTAAATCACCTAGGAGACAGTTCCCCCTTACAAGGTTAGAAAGGAGACTCACCTCGCATCGCACCTACTCCCCGGGTCAAGAATGCGCCCGAAACCCCGAACTTGACACCCACGGACTCGAAACTAGCCAAATATTGTACAAATATGTTAATTTATAATCAAAGCAGTTAATTCTCCTATTACTTAGCCAAATTCACCATTCTTGAAGAAATTCTAAAATTCGACCCCGGGCCCGCATGCTCGGATTCCAATAATTCTCGAAGGAAACACCACCCAAAGCCTAAGGATCATTTGTATACGATTTTTACTTGATTTCATAGCTAATTCACGGGTAAATTCTCAAATAACCGAAAGCCCTAGGTTACTACCCAATTCTTGATTTTTCATTAACTATGTGATTAAACTTAACTAGGAATTCATGCGTGAAGCTAATATTAGAGTAGAATTTACTTACCTTCAATAAGTAGGTCGTTTGCCCCTCTAAAATGGTGGAAATCACCCCAAGGAAGAAGAAGAAGATGAGAAAAATGAATTAAAACCCGTATATAAAAACACACTGTCTAAACAGTGTTTCCGCACCTGTGGCTCGAGGACCGCACCTACGGTCTCGCACCTGCGGAAATAGACTGGGGAGCCTGAGCCCGCACCTGCGGAGTGGAGACCGCACTTGCGGCTCCGCTCATGCAAAAATTTTTCCGCACCTGCAAGAATTGGCCTGACCACTGGGGGTCGCACCTGCGAGGCTGGGACCACAGGAGCGGTCCCGCACCTGGGACTGGTCGACCGCACCTGCGGTCACACCAGAACAGGTGCACCAGCAGCTATTTCAGCTAGTTTTTGGCCTCGTGTGGTGTCCGAGAGGTACTTTGGCCCACCCGAGCCCCCGTCCAGATATATCAACATGTCCCAAATCATAGTACAGGCTCGCTCGAGCCTTCAGAACACCCAAAACAACGCTAAAACTCAAAATCACACCTCAAAACCCCTAGAACCAAACTTAGAAACTTTAAGTTTTCTAGACTTTGCTAACAACGCGCCGAACCGACCTATACTACTCGTAATGGCACCAAATTTTGCAGGCAAGTCATAAATGATATAACGGAACTATTCTTGGTCTCAGAATTCCATTCGGACCTCGATAACACAAAAACACGTCCCAAACCATAATAGGAACTTAAGGAGCTTCTTATTTCAATATTGGGCGCTGAAACGCTCCGGGGTCATTAGAAACCCATTCCGAACATACGCCCAGGTCCGAAATCATCACACGAAGCTATCGGAACTGACGAAACTCGATTCCGAGGTCGTTTACCCAAAATGTTGACCGAAGTCAAACTTGGCACCTTAAGGAACCAATTGTTCTTATAGCACTCTAAACACCTCCGAATCCCGGACCACCATTCCTCGCAAGTCATAAATCATAAAAAGCCTCTACGGGAAGTTTCATTTAGGGGAACGGGGTCCGATAACGCAAAATGACCAGTCGGGTCGTTACACTCTCCACCTCTTAGACAAACGTTCGTCCTCGAACGGGTCTAGAATTATACCTGAAGTGTTGAATATGCCTCCTTGGACTCCCAGGTCGCCTCCTCAACTAATTGGCCCTTCCACTGGACCTTTACGGTAGAAACTTTATTAGACCTCAATTGGCGGTCCTGTCTATCAATAATAACAACCAGCTCCTCCTCATAGCCCAACCTCTCATCGAACTGAATAGTGCTGAAGTTAACCACGTGAGAGAAGTCGGTGTGGTACCTCCGGGGCATGGATACATGAAAAACTGGATGAACTCCTGATAAACTGGGAGGCAAGGCCAACTCATAAGCAACCTCCCCAACTCACCTCAACACCTCGAATGAACCTATAAACCTCGGGCTCAGCTTGCTCTTCTTCCCAAACCTCATAATACCCTTCATAGGCGAGACTTTCAACAGGACCCTATCTCCCTCCTTAAATGATACATCACGCACCGTCTGATCCGCGTAACTCTTCTGGTTGGACTGTGCTGTACGGAGCCTCTCTTGAATCAACTTCACTTTCTCCAAGGAATCCCTCACCATGTCGGTGCTATGTAACTTAGCCTCGCCAGGCTCAAACCACCCGATAGGGGAACGACATCGCCGACCTTCCAAAGCCTCAGATGGTGACATCTCAATGCTGGACTGATAACTATTATTGAAAGCAAACTCGGCCAAAGGCAAGAACTAGTCCCACTGACCTCCGAAGTCAATCACACATGCCCTGAGCATGTCCTCCAATATCTGAACTGTACGCTCCGACTGACCATTAGTCTGAGGGTGAAATGTTGTGCTGAGGTCTATCTGGGTACCCATCACACTATGTAATGCTCTCCATAAGTGCGAGGTGAACTGAGGACCTTGATCTGATATAATGGACACAAGCACACCATGTAACCGGACTATCTTCCGAATTTAGATCTGGGCCAACCTCTCAGAAGTATATGCAGTAGCTACTGGAATGAAATGCGCTGATTTGGTCAATCTGTCCACAATGACCCAAATCGCGTCAACCTTCCGCAAAGTCCGAGGCAACCCAACCACGAAGTCCATTGTGATGCGCTCCCATTTCCACTCAGGAATGGGCATCTGTTGAAGTAGGCCTCCTGGCCTCTGGTGCTCATCCTTTACCTACTGGAAATTAAGAAACCTAGCCACATACCCCACAATGTCCTTCTTCATTCGCCTCCACCAGTAATGCTGCTTCAAGTCACGATACATCTACGTAGCACCAGTATGAATAGAAGTAGACAGAAATAAACAAAAGATAACTCCATAGTATTGCTGAGAATCGCAAGGGAGTTAGCTCACCGTGGAGTCAGGTCCAGAATACACGTCAAGCTCCGGTCGGATAACCAGATGCACCAGCCTCAGAACCTGTACAATTAAGTATAGAAGTGCAGCATGAGTACATAAATATATATATATATATATATATATATATATTATATATATATATATATATATATATATAACCAATGAGTATCCCGCCTAACCTCAAAGAGGCAGTGACGAGAGGTCGACTTGACACTCACTGAGGTCCAATAAAATGATTAACAATATATAATATCAGTAACAAACGTACAGGGATGATAAAAGCATTACACATTTAGAATAACAGTGATTCAAATAAATACCGAAAGTAAATATACAATTTCTATCTCATTATTCTTTTCTTTCCTTCAAAAATTTATCTGAACACTCAAAATCCATAACAAAATTCTTAAAAATTTAACATGCGCATACAGGATAAGGACAACCGGCTTGAGCCATCATGATGATCATATATGTGCACTGCCGAGGGTCGAACGGCCTGAACCATAATATGTATATATCTTTCAATCTCGTCGTGGCGTACGGCCCGTTCCCATGAGAGTGGGGGAAACAACACTCCGCTCGCGGAATATAAATTGCGAAGCGGTCACATCCACACACAATCCACACATTTATATTCATCATTTAATTTTCGTGAAAATTTCCTTAAAAATTATTTAAATTCCATGATCTCTGGAAAACAAGCCGCAAATAACATTAACTCACTAAGCATATAATACATTTCAAGGAAAACATAGAAACATGGTGTATGCCTAGCTACCCGGACATAACAATAATAGCCGCTGACTCTCGTCACCTTTTACGTACGTAGCCCCCACATTTATCACATATAGCATTTAACTCACCTAGGGGTACAGTTCCCCCTTACGAGGTTAGAAAGGAGACTCACCTTGCGTCGCACCTACTCCTCGAGTCAAGAATGCGCCTGAAACCCCGAACTTGACACCCACAGACTCGAAACTAGCCATATGTTGTACAAATATGTTAATTCATATTCAAAGCAGGGAATTCTCCTATTACTTAGCCAAGGTTACTACCCAATTCTCTATTTTTCACTAACTATGTGATTAAACTTAACTAGGAATTCATGCATGAAGCTAATATTAGAGAAGAATTTACTTACCTTCACTAAGCAGGTCGTTTGCCCCTCTAAAATGGTGGAAATCGCCCCACGGAAGAAGAAGATGAGAAAAATGAATTAAAACCCGTATATAAAAAAACATTTTCTGAACAGTTCCGCACCTGCGGCTCGAGGACCGCACCTGCGGTCTCGCACCTGCGAGCATAGGCTCGCACCTGCGGAAATGGACTGGGAAGCCTGGGCCCGCACCTGCGGAGTGGAGACCGCACCTGTAAAATTTTGTCCGCACCTACGAGAAACTGCCTAACCACTGGGGGTCGTACCTGCAAGGCGGGGAACGCAGGAGCGGTCCCGCACCTGCGGTCACACCAGAACAGGTGCACCAACAGCTATTTCAGCTGGTTTTTGGCCTCGTGCGGTGTCCAGGAGGTACCTGGGCGCACCCGAGCCCCCGTCCAGATATATCAACATGTCCCAAATCATAGTACGGACTCGCTCGAGCCTTCAGAACACCCAAAACAACGCTAAAACTCAAAATCACACCTCAAAACCTCTAGAACCAAACTTAGAAACTTAAGTTTTCTAGACTTCGCTAACAACGCGCCGAACCGACCTATACTACTCGGAATGACACCAAATTTTGTAGGCAAGTCATAAATGACATAATAGAACTAGTCCCGGTCTCGTCAAGTTTGAAAAAAGCTGGCCAAGCCTGTGTCACTTTCTTACGTCAGGAGAAAGGGAGATCAAAGAAGTATGGGTCCGATACGCGAAGGATCAAATCATAGAGATAGCGGATCTTAAGAGGCGGAAGAAAAGGAACCTCTTCCGTTCGTATATCGATAACACAAAAACATGTCCCAAACCACAATAGGGACTTAAGGAGCTTCTTATTTCAATATTGGGCGCCGAAACGCTCTCGGATCATCAGAAATCCATTCCGAACATGCCAGGTCCGAAATCATCACACGAAGCTACCGGAACCGAAGAAACTCATTTCTGAGGTCGTTTATCCAAAATGTTGACCGAAGTCAAACTTGGCCTTAAAGGCCAAGCTTAAGGAACCAATTGTTCTTATAGTACTCTAAACACCTCCGAATCCTGGACCACCAGTCCCCGCAAGTCATAAATCATAAAAAGCCGCTATGGGAAGTTTCATTTAGGGGAACGAGGTTCGATAACGCAAAATGACCGGTCGGGTCGTTACAAAAGCAACTACGGATTAAGTGGAGCACGCCAACTCTCGCTGATCAGGGATCCTAAGAAGGGGGACCGTCAGTTTGCCTACTTGCACCTGCGGACATGAAATGCAGGCCCCGGGAAGTAGGGCGTCAGTACAAATAATGTACTGAGTAAGTAAGGCTTGAAAATCAGTACATAAGAGACATAGATGAAATATGGAATAAGGAAATCGATCTGTAAATCAGAATGACTTTACAAACCCTGAAACACTTATAATGTCATGCACGTGCATATAAATATCATGTAATGAATAGGTCTGTATGTACATAACATCATCAAGCCTCTGAGGGCATACCATCATATCATCTCGGTCACTGTGGGCAAATCATCAACGTATACCAGCTCATCAGGTGGTGGAGCGTATATAATGCCATAACCCTTCCCATATCCCATATACATACATATATATATATATATATATATATATATATATATATATGTGTGTGTGTGTGTATATAACGTCGTCCGATTCATGGGTTAATGTACATGTATAAATGCTTGAAATGCATAAGAAATACGTTAATAAGATTTTCTCAGAATGACATAAAAATCAATATGCCTTTCGAATAAACATGATCAAATACGTATTTTTCTGGGACCCATGAACAGAAGATAATAATAATTCACATGGGGAATCAAGAATATATACACCCCTAGTATTCCTATGAATAGAGTAATTTATGAAAACTGTGCGTCCGCTTGTTTCTTCAGTGTAATTTGGATCATGCCAAAAAGAAAGAACGGATGGCCTAAACATACCTGGAGTAGGAAAAACTCCGTATAATATTCCTTTGGAAACCTTCGTAGATTGAACTTTAGAATCCAAAACTTGGATTAAGCTTCTGCGTTTTGAAATTGATGAACGAAATCTTGCTTTGATTCTTTGAAATTTGAGCGAAATTGCTTCTGATGAAGCTTTTTTTCTTAAACGAAAATTACCTTCTGCTTTTAACGTTTTTCTTGAATCCCTTAAGAAGGAATTTCTTATGATCTTCTAATGTATTTGAACCTAATGAATGAGATAGATAATAAGACTTAGATTAATGTGTTATGTTAGTTTGGATTTTTAATTTGGCTATAAGTAGCCACATGGAATAGATGACTTATGAGTCATTCTTAGCCTTGTGGAATTTGTGCCACGTTTTTTCTTGAGTGAAATTTTGTTAATTTTTTATCCACTTATCAATTAACTGGGTAATATTTCATTACTCGGTAATTAACTAATTACCCGAATAATTTAAAAATTGCCACAAATTACTTAAAATTCTATTTATCTTTAATATACTTTATATATACTTTGTACATTATACCACCGTGATCATACAGTATCTTGCATGGTACTAGTTCATAATTATCGGGTATTATCGCTTGACCCGTATTCTATCCCAAATTGACCACTTTCAACGAAACTCGTTTTCTTTCATTCGCGTACCCTTCTTTCCTTCATGACACTTATTTCTCGCTTGTTATAATTAGCGTTACTACATTAATCTCAAGATAATCTCATCCCCGAGACTACGTCGATTAACTAAAGACGAAATTTTTAGCTTATGAAAACGCGAGATGTAACATCCTTCCCTCCTTAGAAACATTCGTCCTTGAATGTTCAACTCCCCGTGATCTATATAACTTTGGTAGGGTCGCCTTTGTAACAACACTACTACCAATTCTCCCCGTAGAAGCTTAATAATCCAACGCCACACAGCACCACAATTATCAATAACGACAATGGCCTCTCACGATAAAAGAATTTTTACACGTGCCTTATGGTTATGATGTCTCAGTCGGAACCTTCTCTGGAGGAGGAAATAAGTAGGTATATCTAGACTTCATGTCTTCCTCGGCCTCCCAAGTCATTTCTTCCACCTTGTTGTTCCTCCAAAGTACTTTCACGGAGGCTACCTCCTTATTCCGCAGCTTGTGGATTTGTCGGTCTAGGATGGAAATCGGAATTTCTTCGTATGACAAGTCCTCTGTATGTACATCATCCGTGGGCACCACTCGGGTAGGATCTCTAATTCACTTCCATAAAATAGATACGTTAAAATCGGATGGACAGACTCCAATTCTGAGGGCAATTCTAACTCATAAGCTACTTGGCGCACTCTCTGAATGATCCTATAAGGCCCAATATATCGTGGGATAAGTTTTCCTTTTTTTCCAAACCTCATCACACCCTTCATAGTTGACGCCTTTAAGAATACCCAGTCATCAACCCTGAACTCTAAATCTCGCCGCCGCATGTCAGAATATGACTTCTGATGACTCTGAGCTCTCAATAGTCGATCTCGGATAAGCTTTACTTTTTCTATGGCTTGCTGAACTAGGTCTGGCCCATCTAATCAGATTCTCTAACATCGAACCACCCTATGGAGCCATCTGAATACTATAATGGTAGCTATTATTATATGCGAACTCAATAAGCGACAGATGATCATCCCAGCTACCTTTGAAGTCCATCACACAAGCTCATAACATATCCTCTAGTGTCTGAATAGTACGCTCAGCCTGCATCACTACTCATCTGACAATCCCTCATAACGTGTCTCGAATAACCACAAGCATAAGAAACACCTAATCTCATACGGCACTGCCTAGTATGATGCTTACCACATTGAGCTCATCGTGGCAAGGGCGGCCTCATCTGATTTGACTCACCCCTATACTGAGAACCCGAGGCCCTGGAATTCTGACCAGACCCTGAATATAAGGAACGATCAAATCTCTTACCGCCAAACTTAGGGGGCGCGCTAGTCGATGGCTGAGCTGGATACCTCGGGTACTGCTGCCTCTGACCACCTAGAAACTCACTAGAAGGACCCAAAGACCTCGCTCTCTTACTCTGGGCCCTATCATGCTCACGATCGGTCCTCTGTTTCTATTTTCGCTCCTCTACACCCTGAGCGTATGCCTGGATACAAGAAATATCCATGTTTGGCTGAAGTGAGACTCACATACAGTCGTTAAGTAAGTGAGGCTCTAATCCCAGCACAAATCGGTGAACCCGATCCTCCATCATAGACACAATAGTGGGAGCATACCTGGCAAACGAATCAAACTGAAGACTGTACTCCCCAACACTCATGTTACCCTGTCGAAGGGTCAAGAGCCTATCAACTCTGGCCCGCCTAAGCTTTGGTGGCAGATAATGGCGAAGAAAAGCTTCTGTAAACTCCTGCCATACTGCTGGAGGGGCATCCTCACCGTTGGACAATTCCCAAGACTCGTACCAGTTAACTGAAACATCTTGGAGTCTATAGGAAGCTAGCTCAATTGACTCAGTCGCAGTGGCCTTCATTACCCCTAACATCCTCTGCACTCTTTCAATAAATACCTGAGGGTCCTCATTCGGATCTACTCCAGTGAATACCGGAGGGTCTAAATTAATGAAGTCATGAACCCTTGCACTGATGGACCTATCTGCATGAGCAATACCTATTTCCTGACGTCGAGCATGCGCGGCTACTAATCGGGTTAATAGCTGAATAGCATCTCTCATCTCCTGACCCGGCGCATCCGGAAGAGGTGCTGAATGTACAGTGGCGGACACTGGAACTGGTGCCCCTCGGAGCTCTTCCAAAAAGGGAGGGGTATGTGAAGTCTGAGACGGAACCTCAGCATAAGACTCTCCCCGAGCCCTGGTAACTCGTGGCACTCGACTAGTAGTCTCACCAGCCACGGACTTTCCTTTCTGAGCGGCTGTAGTCTTTGGAGGCATCACTGAAAATATACCATATCATTAGGAACACGAAATTCTTATATAGCACGATCTAGGATAAGAAGAGAGGATAACATCCTATATGTCTTGTAGCCTCCTGTCTATAAGTGTGGTGCACAACACACCCATAAACAAATGGGCCGCGACGGGTGCCTGAGCCCTACCTGTCAAACACCCCTAAACATGCATCTAGATATGAACCTGAATAACATCTACTGAATTACGAGAATAATGTACATGAAAGAAATTTGCACAAAAAGGCATACATATATATACAAACAACATACGTAGGACGAGCCGACAAGGCTGCTATAGAAAACTATACATCTCAAAACTGGAAGCCGGCAAGGCCACAGACTATCCAACTAGACATATTGTCTACAGACCTCTAATAGAAACATATTGTACACATATGGGATTGAGCCACGTCATACCATACATATATTGAGCCACGTCATACCATACATATATACGCAAACGTATCGTACCAAAGTAAAAAGCAGCTCCGGATTAAGTGGAGCACGCCAACTCTCGCTTATCAGGGATCCTAAGAAGGGGGACCGTCAGTTTGCCTACCTGCACCTGCAGGCATGAAACGCAGTCCCCGGGAAATGGGGCGTCAGTACGAATAATGTACTGACTATGTAAGGCATGAAAATCAGTACATAAGAGACATAGATGAAATATGGAATAAAGAAATCCATCTGTAAATCTGAATGACTTTACAAATCCTGAAACATTTATAATGTCATGCACGTGCATCTAAATGTCATGTAATGCATAGGTCTGTACGTACATAACATCATCAAGCCTCTGAGGGCATCCCATCATATCATCTCGGCCATTGTGGGTAAATCATCAACATATACCAGCTGATCAGGTGGTGGTGCATATATAACGCCATAACCTTTCCCATATCCCATATACATATATGTACATACATATATACGCGTATATAACGCCGTCTGAGTCATGGGTATGTAGATGTATAAATGCATGAAATGCATAATAAATACGTTAATAAGATTTTCTTAGAATGCCATAAAAATCAATATGTCTTTCGAATAAACATTACTCCCTCCGTTCCAGTTTATGTGAACCTATTTCCTTTTTGGTCCGTTCCAAAAAGAATGACCCCTTTCTAAATTTGAAAATAATTTTGGTTAAACTTACAATTCTACTCTTAATGAGAAGCTTCTATAATCATATAAATACTCTGGGCCCTTTTTGAATTGTTTAGGACCACAAATATTTTTCTAAACTCCGTGCCCAGTCAAGCAGGTTCACATAAATTAAAACGGAGGGAATATCAAATACGTATTTTTCTGGGACCCATAAACAGAAGATAATAATAATTCACATGGGGAATCAAGAATATAGACACCCCTAGTGTTCCTTTGAATAGAGTAATTTATGGAAAATGTGCGTTCGCTCGTTTCTTCAGTATAATTTGGATCATGCCAAAAAGAAAGAATGGATGACCTTAACATACTTGGAATAGGAAAATCTCCGTATAATATTCCGTTGGAAACCTTCATAAATTGAACTTTAGAACCCAAAAAATGGATTAAGCTTCTGCATTTTGAAATTGATGAACGAAATCTTGCTTTGATTCTTTGAAATTTGAGCTAAATTGCTTCTGATGAAGCTTTTTTTTTTAAACGAAAATTACCTTTTGCTTTTAACGTTTTTCTTGAATCCCTTACGAAGGAATTGCTTCTGATCTTCTAATGTATTTGAACCTAATGAATGAGATAGATAAGACTTAGATTAAAGTGTTGTGTTAGTTAGATTTTTAATTTGGCTATAAGTAGCCACATGGCATAGATGACTTATGAGTCATTCTTAGCCTTGCGGCATTTGTGCCACGTCTTTTTGAGTGAAATTTTGTTAATTTTTTATCCACTTATCAGTTAACTGGGTAATGTTTCATTACTCGGTAATTAACCAATTACCCGAATAATATAAAAATTACCACAAATTACTTAAAATTTAATTTATTTTTAATATACTTTATATATACTTTGTACATTATATCACCGTGGTCATATGGTATCTTGCATGGTACTAGTTCATAATTATTGGGTATTATCGCGCGACCCGTATTTTATCCCCAATTGGCCACTTTCAACGAAACTCGTTTTCTTTCATTTGCGTACCCTTCTTTTCACGACCCAGAATCCTAACTGAGGTCGTGATGGTGCCCAACAGCGGATTCAGACAAGCCGACTCTTAAGTTACTAAAGGTTCCTTCTTATTAGTTTAAAACACTTTAAAATATACTTAGTTTTTGAAAGTTAAAGCATGATTTGACAAGAATTATTAGCCAATTTTAATCAAAACAGTCATGATGAGGAATGAGCCAAAAGGTATATATACAAACCCGTACACCAAAATAACAACTACGTGTGAGCCAGGAACTAGTGTCACAAGTCCTACAGGCATACTAACAGAATATACAAAACATAATATACAATCCCACTATCTGAAAGGAATAGACGGAAAATAAGCAAAAGAAAACTCCA
Organism: Nicotiana knightiana; assembly: GCA_005239525.1. NCBI lineage: Eukaryota > Viridiplantae > Streptophyta > Magnoliopsida > Solanales > Solanaceae > Nicotiana > Nicotiana knightiana. The sequence continues at coordinate 97,828 of ML420623.1, read as the reverse complement.
AGGTGCCGCCGAGGATCCCAGTGAGTATCCCGCCTAACCTCGACGAGGTAGTGACGAGAGGTAGACGTGATACTTACTAGGGCCAACATTTCTAAATAACATGATTTAATAGGAACGAGGCAGGCATAACAGTCATAGAAATCACAAGGAGATATATCATCAAGTATAGTTGTATTTACCTTTGCATGTCAAATTTCACTAACACATAATGTACTAAATTCCTTTATTAACATGAACCAATTTGTATAATCACAATAAATTCCCAGCGAATCATACAACACATAATAGGCCGGACACGTACGACCGAAACGTCGCAAAAATAACTGTGCATTGCCGAGGGTCGAATGGCTCATACCATAGATGCATCTCTTACCTCGCTCGCGAATCGAACATGCAACGTGGTTTACATAATAGTAGGTCTATTCCGCTCACGAATCATACATGTGACGCGGTGCCGCATACATACCTAAAATTATCAATTTTTAGGGAATTATCAGAGATTATTCTTTAAGGCAAGAACCTAAGCAATATATTATGGACAACAACTTCCTAATATATTCACGCCAAATCGAGGATAATAAGCAATTCAAAAGACGTTTAGGAATACATGTACGGCACATATAAGCATGCTCGTTAGTCCTATAACTACCCAACATAACATAGTAGTAGCTACGCACGGACTCTCGTCACTTTGTGCGTGTGCAGCCCCCGCAAATATGGACATGCAATTATTTATAATCACCTATGGGGATAATTCCCCCATACAAGGTTATAAAGGTGCATCACCTCATGCCGAACCTACTCCCCGGACCAAGAACGCGCCCGAAACTCCGAACTCTACACCCGAGGACTCGAAACTAGCCAAATGTTATACAAATTCATTAATTTATGCTCGAAATATGGAAATTCTCCTACCCATTTAGTAAATTTCTCATTCTTGAAGAAATTCTAAAATCCAACCCCGGACCCACATGCTCGGATTCCAAAAATTCTAGAAGGAAACACCCACCCATAGCCTAAGGATCATTAATATACAATTTCTACTTGATTTCATAGCTAATTCACGGGTAAATTCTCAAATTATCGAAAGCCCTTGGTTACTACCCCATTCTTGAATTTCTACTAATTTAGGTAGTTAATTAAGCTAGTATTCCATGCATGAAGCTAATATTAGAGTAGAATTTACTTACATTCAATAGCCAGGTCGTTTGCCTCTCTAAGATGGTGGAAATCTCCCTAAGGAAGAAGAAAATAATAAGGGAAATGAGTTAATTCCCGTGTATAAAAACACACGGTCTGAACAGCATTTCCGCACCTGCGAGCAAGGGCTCACACCTACGGAAATGGACTAGGAGGCCTGGGACCGCACCTGCGTGTGCGGTCTCCGCTCCTGCAGAATTTTATCCGCGCCTGCGAGAATTGGCCTGACCACTAGGGGTCGCACCTGCGAGGCTGGGACCGCAGAAGCGGTCCCGCACCTGCGACTGTGCAACCACACCTTTGGTCACACCACAACAGGTGCACCAGCAGCTAATGCAGCTGGTTTTTGTCCTCGTGTGGTGTCCGGGAGGCACCTGGGCCCGCCCGAGCCCCCATCCAAATATACCAACGAGTCCCAAATCATAATACGGACTCGCTCGAGCCTTCAAAACACCCAAAACAACACGAAAACACAAAATCACACCTCAAAACCCCTAGAACCAAACTTAGGAACTTCAAATTTTCTAGACTTTGCTAACAACGTGCCGAAATGACCTATACTACTCGAAATGACACCAAATTTTGCAAGCAAGTCATAAATGACATAACGGAACTATTCATGATCTCGGAATTCCATTCGGACCTCGATATCGCAAAAACACATCCCAAACCATAATAGGAACTTAAGGAACTCTTAATTCAATATTGGGCGCCGAAATGCTCTCGGGCCATCAAAAACCTATTCCGAACATACGCCCAGGTCCAGAATTATCATACGATTCTACCGGAATCGTCGAAACTCAATTCCGATGTCATTTACTAAAAATTTTGACCGAAGTCAAACTTGGCCTTAAAGGCCAACCTTAAGGAACCAAATGTTCCTATAACGCTCTAAACACCTCCGAAACCCGGATCACCAGTCCCCACAAGTCATAAATCATAATAAGCCTTTATGGGAAGTTTTATTTAGGGGAACGGGGTCCGATAATGCAAAATGACCGGTCGGGTCGTTACATTCTACACCTCTTAAACAAACGTTCGTCCTCGAACGGGTCAAGAATCATACCTGAAGTGCTGAACAAGTGTGGATATCTGCTCCGCATGTCCTCCTCGGACTCCCAGGTCGCCTCCTCGACTGGTTGGCCCTTCCACTAGACCTTTACAGCAGAAACTCTCTTGGACCTCAATTGGCGGTCCTGACTATCAATAATAGCAACTGGCTCCTCCTCGTAGCCCAAACTCTCATCCAACTGAATAGTGCTGAAATCAACCACGTGAGAGAAATCGGCGTGGTACTTCCGGAGCATGGATACATGAAAAACTGGATGAACTCCTGATAAACTGGGAGGTAAGGCCAGCTCATAAGCAACCTCCCCAACTCGCCTCAATACCTCGAAGGGACCTATAAACCTCGGGCTCAGATCGCCCTTCTTCCCGAGCCTCATAATACCCTTCATAGGCGAGACTTTCAACAGGACCCTATCTCCTTCCATAAATGATACATCACGCGCCCTCTGATCCGGGTAACTCTTCTGTCTAGACTGTGTTGTGCGGAGCCTCTCCTGAATCAACTTCACTTTCTCCAAAGCATCCCCCACCAGGTCGGTGCCATATAACTTAGCCTCACCAGGCTCAAACCACCCGATAGGAGAACGACATCGCCGAACATACAAAGCCTCAAATGGGGCCATCTCAATGATGTACTTGTAACCATTATTGTAAGAAAACTCGGCCAAAGGCAAGAACTGGTCCCACTGACCTCCGAAGTCAATCACACATTCCCTGAGCATGTCCTCCAATATCTAAACTCTAAGCTCCGACTGACTATCAGTCTGAGGATGAAATACTGTACTGAGATCTTTCTGGGTACCCATCTCACTATGTAATGCTCTCCAGAAGTGCAAGGTGAACTGATGACCTCGATCTGATATAATGGACACCGGCACACCATGCAACCGGACTATCTCCCGAATGTGGATCTGGGCCAACCTCTCAGAAGTATAAGTAGTAGCTATTGGGATGAAATGCGCCGATTTGGTAAATCTATCCACAATGACCCAAACCGCGTCAACCTTCCGCAAAGTCCGAGGCAACCCAACCACGAAGTCCATAGTGATGCGCTCCCATTTCCACTCAGGAATGAGCATCTGCTGAAGTAGGCCTCCTGGCCTCTGGTGCTCATACTTCACCTGTTGGCAATTAAGACACCTAGCCATACTCCACAATGTCCTTCTTCATTCGCCTCCATCAGTAATGCTGCTTCAAATCACGATACATCTTCGTAGCACCAGGATGAACAAAATACCGAGAATTGTTTGCCTCCTATAGAATCCTCTCCCTCAGGCCATCAACCTTAGGAACACATAGCGGCCCTGAAGTCTCAGAACACCATCTTCGCCAATAATAATCTCCTTAGCCCTGCCCCGAACCACTCTCTCTCGTAGCTCAGCCAAACACGGATCATCATACTGCCGAGCCTTAATCTCCCCCAATAACGAAGACTGAGCAACTACATGTGCAAGAACTCGACGAGGCTCTAAAAGATCTAATCTCACTAGGAGATTAGCCAGGGACTGAATGTCCAAGGCTATAGGTCTCTCCTCTGCTACAATATAAGCCAAGCTACCCATACTCTCCGCCTTCCTGCTCAAAGCATCTGCTACCACATTTGCCTTGCCCGGGTGAGAAAGAATGGTGATATCATAATCATTCAACAACTCAAGCCACCTGTGCTGCCTCAAATTAAGATCCTTCTGCTTGAACAAGTGTTGCAAGCTACGATGGTATGTATAAACCTCACATGACACTCCATACAAGTAGTGCCTCCAAATCTTAAGAGTATGAACAGTCGCCGCCAACTCCAAATCGTGCACAGGGTAATTCTTCTCATGAACCTTCAGCTGGTGTGAAGCATAAACAATAACTCTCCCCTCCTGCATCAATACACACCCCAAGCCAACGCGCGAAGCATCACAATATACTGTATATATCCCAGAACCAGAAGGCAATACCAGAACTGGTGTTGAGGTCAATGTTGTCTTGAGCTTCTGAAAGCTCTCCTCACACTCGTCAGACCATCGAAACATGGCATTCTTCTGAGTCAATCTAGTCAATGGAGCTGTAATAGAAGAGAACCCCTCCACAAATCGGCGATAATAGCTTGCTAGGAATCAATATACGGCCTGAACACCCTATTCATCAAGTCCATGAATGCCGCTGGAGAATTAGTCAAACCAAAGGACATCACCAGGAACTCATAATGGCCATATCTCCTACGAAAAGCAGTCTTCGGAACATCTGAAGCCCGAATCCTCAACTGATGATACCCCGATCTCAAATCAATCTTAGAAAACACACGAGCACCCTGCAACTGGTCAAACAAATCATCGATGCGCGGCAAAGGATACTTGTTCTTAATGGTAACTTTGTTCAACTGGCGCTAATCAATACACATCCGCATAGACCCATCCTTCTTCTTTAAAAATAGAACTGGAGCACCCCACGGCGATACACTCAGCCTGATGAACCCCTTAGCTAACAACTCCTCAAGCTGCTCCTTCAACTCCTTCAACTCTTTCTGAGCCATACGGTACAGAGGAATAGATATAGGCTGGGTGCCTGAAGCTAAGTCAATGCTGAAATCAATATCACGATCTGGAGGCATGCCCGGAAGATCCAAAGGAAATAAATCGGCAAACTCTCGAACCACTAGCACTGGATCAATCGTCGGAGACTCGACGGCGGTGTCCCGCACATAAGCAAAATAGGCCAGACAACCCTTCTCGACCATATGTCGAGCCTTCAAGAATGAAATAACCCGGCTGGCGGTACTAACTGAGGAACCTCTCCACTCCAGCCTAGGCGACTCGGGCATGGCTAGGGTAACTGTCTTGGCATGACAATATAGCACGGCCTGATAAGGAGATAGTCAATCCATGCACAAAATAACCTCGAAATCAACCATTTCAAGCAATAAGAGATCCGCTCGAATCTCGAATCCACAAAATGGAATCGCACATGACCGACAAATCCGGTCTACAACCACAGAATCGCCCACGGGAGTGGACAAATAAATAGGATAACCCAAGGACTCACGAGGGACATCCAGAAAATGAGCAAATAAGACTGAAACATAGGAATAAGTGGAACCTGGATCAAATAACACGGATGCCTCTCTACCACATACTGTAATAGTACCTGTGATCACAGCGTCTGAGGCCACTGCATCTGATCTGGCCGGAATAGCATAGAATCTTGCTGGAGCACCGGAAGACTGAGCCCCTCCAGAAAGAACATGAGTTGGCTGACCTCCGCGGGCATGAATAGGGGCTGGCAGAGCTCCCCCTGTCTGGCCCCCATCTCTGGGGCGACCTCTACCTGTATACCCTCTACCTCTCGGTGGACGAACCGTCGGTGCTGGAAATATAGACTGATAGCTCTGCTGAACGGCTTTGACCCGAAGCCTGGGACAAGTCCTCCTCATATGGACCGGGTCCCCACACTTATAACATCTGGTTGGTGGCATGGTCTGCTGCCCTGAAGAAGGACCCTGGACAGCTAGGGGACAGGGAGAACTCTCTAGCATGGCACTGAAGTAAGCAATAGAAGATCCCCGATGACCGGAATACCCGTCTGAGGAACCCTGAATGGCTGGTGGGCAGTAGGAACTCTCTGGCATGGCGCTGAAATAGGGCCTCACTCGAGCACCGAGGGGATGTGGTGGAGGAGCTGAATATGGAGGCCTGCTAGACTGGCCTCTACCGAACTGACCTTTATCCCTGGCTGGGGCACCTCTGAAATCTCCTAAAAATCTAGCCCTCTTATCCTGATGACCCTGCTCTCTGCCTCTCGAACGATAACCCTCAATCCGGCGAGCTATCTCGACCACAAGCTGATAGGGAGTCCCCATCTCCACCTCTCGGGCCATGTTGGACCTAATACCTGAGTGTAGACCTGCTACAAATCTCCGCATCTCTCAGCATCAGTAGGCAATATCATAAGGGCATGACGGGACAACTCAGAAAACCTGACCTCCTATTCTGTCACGGACATCTGCCCCTGCTCCAGCTGCTCAAACTGATATCGCAGCTCTTCCCTCTTGGAGGGTGGAATATACCTGTCCAGGAACAGTTGAGTGAACTACTCCCAAGTGATGGTAGGGGAACCTGCTGGCCTACCCAGGATGTAGGACTGCCACCATCTGCGAGCCCTGCCCTCAAGCTGGAAAGTAGTGAAGTCCACTCCATGGGACTCCAGTATCCTCATGTTGTGCAGTCTGTCCCTTCACCTATCAATAAAGTCCTGGGCATCCTCGCCTTTCTCACCCCCGAAGATAGGAGGGTGCAATCGGGTCCATCTATCCAGTAACTTCTGTTGATCGCCATCCGCGGCTGGTCTTAGCTCAGGTGCTGCTGCTACTGGCTGGGCTCCACCCACGAGCAGTGTACCCGGGGTATGATGAAGTGTTGTTGTCTGGCCTGCAGCCTGGACAGTAGGGGTCAGGGCTCCCCCTCCTGCCTGAGATGTGGCAGGATCCGCTGGAAATAAACCAGCCTGGGACATAGTGTCCATGAATTGCATCATACGGCCCATGATCTCCTGGAATCCTGGCACCATCATGAAATCTACTGGAGCAGGACCAGCTCGGGGGACCTCACCCTGCTACTCTATAGTGGGGTACTCTAGTGGTACGACTAGAATAGCTTGGGGACGCTTCATCCACTACCTCGGGCTGGTGCCCTCTCCCGGCTTCTGCCACGTCCGTGAACAACGGGAGTAGCGGCCCCTCCCGTATCTGGAACATCGGATGTACGCATCCTCACCATCTGTGAGAGAATAGAAGAACTAAATTTAGTAAACCATCGATTGCACAATAGAATAAAAATAAGTAGAGGTTTTCCTAACACCCTATAGCCTCCCGAAGATAAGTAAAGACGTCTCCATACTGATCTGCAAGAATCTACTAGGTTTGCCCGTGACTTGTGAGACCTATGTGAACCTAGCGCTCTGATACCATGTTGTCACGACCCAAAATCCTAACTGAGGTCGTGATGGCGCCCAACAGCGAGGCAGGCAAGCCGACTCTTAAGTTACTAAAGGTTCCTTATTATTAGTTTAAAACACTTTAAAATATACTCAGTTTTTGAAAGTTAAAGCATGATTTGACAAGGATAATTAGCCAATTTTAATCAAAACAGTCATGATGAGGAATGAGCCAAAAGGTATATATACAAACCCGTACACCAAAATAACAACTACGTGTGTGCCAGGAACTAGTGTCACAAGTCCTACGGGCATACTAACAGAATATACAAAACATAATATACAATCCCACTATCTGAAAGGAATAGACGAGAAATAAGCAAAAGAAAACTCCAAGCAGCCGGCGAGAATCGCCAAGAGAAGAAGCTCACCGTGAAGTCGGGTCCAACTGAGATCAAAATTGAGATCCGGTCTGATAACCAGATGCACCAGCCTCAGAACCTGTACAATTAAGTAAAGAAGTGCAACATGAGTACATAAAGCAAAATATGTACCCAGTGAGTATCCCGCCTAACCTCGAAGAGGTAGACGTGATACTTACTAGGGCCAACATTTCTAAATAACATGATTTAATAGGAACTAGGCAGGCATAACAGTCGTAGAAATCATAAGGAGATATATCATCAAGTATAGTTGTATTTACCTATGCATGCCAAATTTCACTAACACATAATGTACTAGATTCCTTATTTACATGAACCAGTTTGTATAATCACAATAAATTCCCAGTGAATCATACAACACATAATAGGCCGGACACGTATGGCCGAAACGTCGCAAAAATAAATGTGTGTCACCGAGGGTCGAACGGCTCTAACCATAGATGCATCTATTACCCCTCGTGAATCGAACATGCGACCCGGTTGACATAATAGTAGGTCTATTCCGCTCACAAATCAGACGTGTGATGCGGTTCCGCATACATACATCAAATTATCAATTTTTAGGGAATTATCAGAGATTGTCTTTAAGGCAAGAACCTAAGCAATATATCATGGACAACAACTTCCTAATATATTCATGCCAAATCAAGGATAATAAGAAATTCAAAATACGTTTAGGAATACATGTAAGGCACGTATAAGCATGCTCGTTAGTCCTATAACTACCCAACATAACATAGTGGTAGCTACGCACGGACTCTCGTCACTTTGTGCGTGCGCAGCCCCCGCAAATATGGACATGCAATNCCCCCAAATACGGACATGCAATTATTTATAGTCACCTATGGGGACAATTCCCCCTTACAAGGTTAGAAAGGAGACTCACTTCGTGCCGAACCTACTCTCCGGACCAAGAACGCGCCCGAAACTCCAAACTCTAAACCCAAGGACTCGAAATCAGCCAAATGTTATACAAATTGATTAATTTATGCTCGAAATATGGAAATTCTCCTACTCATTTAGTAAATTTCTCATTCTTGAAGAAATTCTAAAATCCAACCCCGGGCCCACATGCTCAGATTCCAAAAATTCTCGAAGGAAACACCCACCCATAGCCTAAGGGATCATTAATGTACAATTTCTACTTGATTTCATAGCTAATTCACGGGTAAATTCTCAAATTATCGAAAGGCCTAGGTTACTACCCCATTCTTGAATTTCTACTAATTTAGGTAGTTAATTAAACTAGCATGCATGAAGCTAATATTAGAGTAGAATTTACTTACCTTCAATAACCAGGTCGTTTGCCCCTCTAAAATGGTGGAAAACGCCCCAAGGAAGAACAAGATGATAAGGGAAATGAGTTAATTCCCATGTATAAAAACACACTGTCTGAACAGTGTTTCTGCACCTGCGGCTCGAGAATCGCACCTGCGGCTCGAGAACCGCACCTGCGGCTCGAGAATCGCACTTGCGGCTCGAGAATCGCACCTGCGGTCTCGCACCTGCAGAAATGGACTAGGAGGTCTGGGACCGCACCTAAGGAGTAGAGACCGCACCTGCGGCTCCGCCCCTGCGGAATTTTATCCGCACCTACTAGAATTGGCCTAACCATTAGGGGTCGCACCTGCGAGGCTGGGACCGCAGAAGCGGTCCCGCACCTGCGACTAGGCAAGCGCACTTGCGGTCACACCAGAACAGGTTCACCAGCAGCTAATGCAGCTGGTTTTTGGCATCGTGTGGTGTCCGGGAGGCACCTGGGCCCACCCGAGCCCCCGTCCAAATATACCAACGAGTTCCAAATCATAATACGGACTCGCTCGAGCCTTCGGAACACCCAAAACAACACTAAAACTCAAAATCACACCTCAAAACCCCTAGAACCAATTTTAGGAACTCTAAGTTTTCTAGACTTCACTAACAATTCACGATGAATATAAAGAACCTCGATGTCGCAAAAACACATCCCAAACCATAATAGGAACTTAAGGAACTCTTAATTAAATATTGGGAGCCGAAACGCTCTCGGGTCATCAGAAACCCATTCCGAACATACATCCAAGTCCGGAATCATCATACGAAGCTACCGGAGTTGTCGAAACTCAATTTCAAGGTCATTTACTAAAAAAGTTGACCGAATTCAAACTTGGCTTTAAAGGCCAACCTTAAGGAACCAAATGTTCCTATAGCGCTCTAAACACATCCGAAACCCGGACCACCAGTCCGCGCAAGTCATAAATCATAATAAGACGCTATGGGAAGTTTTATTTAGGGGAACGAGGTCCGATAACGCAAAACAACCGGTCGGGTCGTTACACTTCTTTCCTTCATGACACTTATTTCTCGCTTGTTATAATTAGCGTAACTACATTAAAATCAAGATAATCTCATCCCCGAGACTACGTCGATTAACTGAAGATGAAAATTTTAGCGTATGAAAATGTGAGATGTAACATCATTCACAAGGACGGACAATTAAAGCAAACAGACTTGAGCCAAACAATTCACAATGAATATAAAGAGAAAAGTACGAAAGAAATGGCACGAAATAAACAAAGCACACAAAGAAACTAGAAATAAACTCAATATGAAAAAATATCAAGTTAGTCTAGTGAAGAGTTTAGTTTCCAACAAATTGAAAAGAAAGAAAACAAAAGAAACTACAAAACCAGAAACTTTTCAAATTTTGGTCATATTCGCAAAAACTGGCTATTTCTATAAAAACTAACGGAATCTGCAAAACTGGTCAGGTTCTATTCAATCTCATGTCCAGGGGTCAACTTTCAAGTTCCCAATGTTAAAGTGCAAGGGTTGTCCCTAACTTATATTAACATCCTCAGAAAAGCTAGAGATGCTGTAATGGTGCAAACATCCACAGAAAACATGCAAGAAAACTGCAGGATTTCTGCTCAATATTGACCAAATTTTCAAGTTCAAAATAGTGCTGATATTTTCCAGCACAAACACCTTCAAATCAATGTTTAGTAAAGTGCAAAACTGTCCAAAAGTGCAGGATAAAAGTGCAACCAATCTGCAGAATTTAGCTGGATAAGATGTTGCAGACTTGCAGCTTAACTGGAGCTCAACAATACACACTTTGCTGCCAAAACAACACAGATTCAGTAGCTAACTCAATTGGTGATAGCATCAAGGACGATGATAGAATTTTGGAAGCTCCAAGAAGGTGTCACGACCCAAATCCTAACAGGCCGTGATGGCGCCTATCGTGGAACTAGGCTAGCCGACCATCACCTTCCTATGCATTTATTCAATTATAAAAGTTCACAATATAATAATAAGCAGCAACCATAGCATAGAATAATGTAATTAAGTCTTAGCGTCTCAATAATAGTCTAACTCTAAACAAAACCTCCTAAGACTGGAGTCAACATGGTCACGAGCATTTACGAAATAAAACTAACTCTACTAATGTTTTAAATAAAGCCTAGGAATGAAATGCTAAAACTAAATAAGGAAGGGAAATGGAGAAGCTGTGGACGATGGACAGCTACCTCAAAATCCCGTAACTGCTGCTAACGAACTGAGACAGCTACTGCTCCGAACCGTCACCTGAATCTGTGCACAGAGGCACATGGAGTAATGATGAGCATGCCAACTCAGTAGTGATGAAAATAAATCACAGTATGAGAAATATAAAACACACAGCACGGATATACCAATTCACAAAACCAGTAAACCACCAAGTCACCATAAAGTATTTGTCAAATACAGAAGTTCGAAATCAGTTTCCAGAAATCCTTTGAAACAAGTGTAATATCAGTATACCTCAGTAAAACTCTCAGTAAAAATCAGTTTGAAAAACGAAGTAAATCATAGTTCAAACACTCAGTAAAAATCTTCATAAAACTGCCCCTCGGGCCAAAATTATTTATCGTAACCATTTCCCATGAGGCATCCTCACCACCACTCAATATCAGCCCATCAGGTATGCTCACAGTCACTCAGTATCACCCCATCAGGCATCCTCACAGTCACTCAGTATCACCCCAACAGACATCCTCATAGTCACTCAGTATCACCTCATCAGGCATCCTCACACTCACTCAGTATCAGCTCATCAGGCATGCTTGTAATCACGCAGCATAAGCCCCGCGGGCATCACTCATTAGGTACCTGCGCTCACTCGGGGTGTGTACAGAATCTGGAGGGGCTCCTACAGTCCAAGCGCTATAACAAGCCACATCATGGAATAAATCACTCACAATATAGGCCCGCAGCCTCACTCATATCATAGCATCCTCACAATATAGGCCAGCAGCCTCACTCAGTCAGACCCTCTCAATTTGCCCTTCAGGCCATAAATATACCGGGTTCTCGACCCAAAACAGTGTTTTATTTTCAAGAAATAGTTTCAAAATACTCTGAGTTTCAAAACAATTATCAAGAAAAGACTGAGTGAAAATCATAACATATCAAGTGAGGAAAAACAGTAAAAATATCCCCCAAGGGGTAAACAGATCGGCACTAGGCCCCAAACATGGCTTACAACGGAAATCATATCAAAATATATCAATACTATTCTTAAAAATCGGTTTCGCAACTCAATAGTTGCCGAAATAGGGAATATATTTCCAAAGTTCCAATCTTTGCATTCCAAAACCCGTGAAAGTGTGCATAGTTCGGGGTTTCATACCCTCAGGACAGGATTTAAAGACATTACTTACCTCAAAACTAACCCGGAAACAATTCCGCAACACGCTTGCCTCTCGTATCAACTTCCGAAGACTCCAAATCTATCAAGTTCAGATTTTTATCATCAATTTATTCTTAAGGAATAAATTCCAATCAAAAAATATCAAATTTAGTTCAAAAATCCGAATTTGGTCAAAATCCAACCCCCGGGCCCGCGTCCCGAAACTCAGAAATTTTTATACAAAACTTTTCTACATCATCTCATGAGTTCGTACATATAAAGATTACTAAAATCGGAGTTCGTTTGACCCCTCAAACCAATCCCTAAAGGTCTCATAATCTCAAGCCCTAAACCCACCTTTTTCTACTGATTTTCATGAATTTAACACTGATATTATGTTCTATAATAATCCATGAATGAGTTTTAAAGTCCAAAACACTTACCTCTATGAAGAACACTGATTTTCCTCTTCAAAAATCGCCCCAAAGCTCTCTGTCCGTACAAAAATGGTGTAAAAAGGATTTAAGTCGTGGAGGGTTTATTTTATAACTGCCCAGCTATTTCTTCACTCCGATCGCGGAAGTCCTCACGCTCTCGCGAAGAGCAAAATTCCCTGGCCCCCACTTTACTCATTGTGATCACGGCATAATCCACGCGACCGCGCTTCACAGCAGCTCAACCCCACGCGAGCGCAACCAGACGCACGCGATCGCGAAGACCAATTGACTTCACCCCCACGCGCCTGTCATGACCCTACGCGATCGCGACCTAGCCCATGCGATCGCACTTTACCTTCTCCCAAACTTATGCGATCGCATCCCGATTCATGCGATCGCGATGCACAATTTTTCCTGGCCCTTAGAGGGTTCTACACGATCGCAGCCTTTGCCATGCGATCGCGATGCACAAATCCCTGTTGCACAAAAACCAGAAAACCAGCTCTTTCTTTAAGTCCAAAAATGCCCTTTAACCAATCGAAATCAATCCCGAGCCCCTCGGGACCCTAACCAAGCCTACCAACATATCGCATAAAATAATTCAAACTTAGTTGCACTCTCAAAATACCAAAACTAACATCAAAACACCAAGTTTACATCGGATTCAAGCTTAAGAACTTTGAAATTTCTAAAATCCACCAACGATTCCAAAACTATCCAAAACAACTCCGATTGACCTGAAATTTTGCAGACATATCCAAAATGACATTACGAACCTGTTCCAATTGTTGGAATTCCATTCCGACCCTAATATCCTATTTTCCACTGTCGACCGAAAATCACCAAAAACTAACTTTCGCCAATTCAAGCCTAATTCTACACCGGACATCACAAAATTATTCTGAACACACTCCTAAGTCTCAAATCACCTAACGAAGCTATTTGAGCCAAAAATTCGCATTCCAAGGTCTACCAATAAGTCAACTCTTAGTTGACTTTCCCCATTTTAAGGCTATTTTTAAAGGCTAAAGGACTGAACTCTCACTACAAGCATTCGATTTCAAGCTTACCAACTCTAATACATCAAATATAGAATAACCAACCTATGACAAGTCAATAACAACAATTATAATGCAGGTTCTATGCAATGACAGATCGGGTCGTTACATTCTCCCCCTCCGCATAACTCTTCTGCCTTGACTGCGTAGTGCGAAATCGCTCCGTAATCAAATTCACCTTATCCAACGCATCCTGGATCAAATGTGTGCCCAATAACTTAGCCTCACTAGGCTCGAACCAACCAACCGGAGATCTACACCTCCTACCATATAAAGCCTCATATGGGGCCATCTGAATACTGGACTGGTAGCTGTTACTATATGCAAACTCTGCTAGTGGCAGAAACTGATCCCATGAACCACCAAAATCAATCACACAAGCCCGTAGCATGTCCTCCAAAATATGAATAGTCCGCTCCGACCGCCCGTCGGTCTGCGGGTGAAATGCAGTGCTCAACTCTACATCGGTACCCATGCCTCTCTACACGGCCCTTCAAAACTGAGATGTGAACTGAGTACCTCTATCAGAAATAATAAAAATCGAAACTCCATGCAACCGGAAAATCTCTTTAATGTAAATACCAGCTAACCGCTTTGAAGTATAAGTAATACTGACAGGAATGAAATGCGCGGACTTGGTCAATCTATCCACAATGACCCAAATCGAATCAAAACCCTTCGAAGTTCGTGCCCGACTACGAAGTCCATAGTAATCCGCTCCCACTTCCACTCCGGAATATCTAACCTCTCAAGTAATCCACCTGGTCTCTGGTGCTCATACTTGACCTGCTGGCAGTTGAGACACCGTGCTACATACTCTACAATATCTCTCTTCATCCACCTCCACCAATACTGTTGTGTCAGATCTTGGTACATCTTCGCGACACCCGGATAAATAGAATACCACGAACTGTTAGCCTCTGCTAATATGAACTCTTGAATACCATCCATATTGGGCACGCAAATACAGCCCTGCATCCGCATAACTCCGTCATCACCAATAGTCACATCCCGGGAATCACCCGGACGAACTCTATCCTGAAGAACTAACAAGTGTCGGTCATAATATTGTCGTGCCTTAATCTGATCAAATAAAAAAGACTGGGAAGCCATGCTAGCTACCACCTGTGGAGGGTTTGACAAATAAAATCTCACCAACTGACCCGCTAAATCCTGCACATCAAGTGCTAACAGTCGCTCTGCTGCTGAAAGGTAAGCTAGACTCCCCAAACTCTTGGCTCTGCGACTCAAGGCATCGGCCAACACATTGGCTTTCCTCGGGTGATACAAAATAGTAAAATCATAATCCTTAAGAATCTCTAACCATCTCCTCTAACGCAAATTCAAGTCCTTCTTCCTTAGCAGATACTGCAAGCTACGATGATCAGTGAAAATCGCACATTGTACCCCATACAAGTAATGCCGCCAAATCTTCAAGGCATGAACAATGGCAGCCAACTTAAGATCGTGCACTAGGTAATTCTTCTCGTGCACCTTCAACTGTCTCGATGCGTAGGCAATCACCCTACCGTCCTGCATCAACACCGCTCCCAAACCAACTCTAGAAGCATCACACTAGACTGTGAAAGAACCCGAACCAGTAGGCAACACCAAAATCGGAGTTGTGGTCAATGCTGACTTGAGCTTCTGAAAGCTCTCCTCACACTAGTGAGACCATCTGAATGGAGCACCCTTCTGGGTCAAACTAGTCAATGGTGAAGCAATAGAATAGAATCCCTCCACAAAACAACGGTAATATCCCGCTAAACTAAGGAAACTCTAAATCTCTATAGCTGAGGACGGTCTGGGCCAACTCTACACCGCCTCAACCTTCTTCGGATCAACCTGAATACCCTCACTAGACACCACGTGCCCCAAGAAAGCCACTGAACCAAGCCAAAACTCACACTTGGAGAACTTTGCATAAAGCTTCTCCTCCCTCAATCTCTGTAACACAACCCTCAAGTGCTGAGCATGCTCTTCCTGGCTACGAGAATAAACCAGGATGTCATTAATGAACACAATGACAAACTAATCAAGGTAAGGCTGAAACACGTTGTTCATCAATTGCATGAACGCGGCTGGGGAATTGGTCAACCCAAATGACATAACCAGAAACTCATAATTACCGTATCTGGTCCTGAAAGCAGTCTTCGAAATGTCAGAATCCCGAATCTTCAGATGATGATACCCAGACCTTAAGTCAATCTTGGAGAACACCTTAGCTTCCTGAAGTTGATCGAATAAGTCATCAATACGAGGTAAAGGATACCGGTTCTTCACTGTAACCTTATTCAGCTGTCTATAATCAATGCACATACACATGGAGCCATCCTTCTTTTTCACAAATAACATCGGCGCACCCCAAGGCGACACACTAGGTCAGATGGACCCCTTATCTAAGAGTTCCTGAAGTTGCTCCTTCAATTCTTTCAACTCTGCTGGTGCCATACGGTAAGGTGGAATAGAAATAAGCTGAGTGTCGGGAACCAAGTCAATACCAAAATCAATATCCCTATCAAGTGGCATGCCTGGCAGGTCTGTAGGAAATACGTCCGGAAAATCACGGACTACATGAACAGAATCAATAGATGGAGTCTCACTACTAACATCCCTCACAAAAGCAAGATAGCACTCACACCCTTTCTCAACCATACGCGGAGCCTTTAAATAAGAAATCACTCTGCTAGGCACATGATCTATAGACCCTCTCCGCTCAACTCTTGGAATTCCGAGCATAGCTAGGGTTACGGTCTTAGCGTGACAATCAAGGATAGCATGACATGGTGATAACCAATCCATGCCCAGAATTACATCAAAATTAACCATACTAAGTAACATCAAGTCCATTCGGGTCTCTAGACCCCCAATAGATATTAGACATGACCGATACACACGGTCCACAATAATAGTATCACCCACCCGGAGTCGAAACATGAATAGACGTAAATAAAGACTCACGGGGCATATTTAGGAAGTGGGCAAAATAAGATGAAACATACGAGTACATGGAAACAGGGTCAAATAAAGCCAAAGCATCAGTGTGACAAACTGAAATAGTACCTGTAATCACCGCATCGGATGCCATCACATCAGGCCTAGCCGGAAGTGCATAAATATGTGGATGGCCTCCACCTACTTGACCTCCCCCTCTAGGATGGCCTCTAGCTCCCTGACCACCACCCTTAACTGCCTGGGTAGGTGGTGAAGTGATTGGGGCTGAAGCCGAGGGCTGAACCCTCTACTGAGATATACTACTAGGACGACGGAGACACTACCACCACTCATGTTTAAACTCTCCACACTCATAACAACTACCTGGAGCTGGAGATGAAAACTGACGAGAACCTCTGCCACCATGATAACCACCAGACGAACCTCGCATAGAAGAACCCTGATAAGATGATGCACGGGCTGAGATCTGAGCTGGAAGGGCACTAAAAGATGAACTTCCTTGATGAGAATTGCGAGGACCCTGCCCCGACGATACACCACTGTAATCTGGGCGAGCTGGCTATGGAGGTCTAAATGGACGACCTCTGCTAGGCTGAAATTGCCCTCTAGGAGGAGCACCACTGAAGCTACCTGATCCCCGAGGTCTCTTAGCCTCCCTCTCCTCACGCTTCTGCCTGCGAACTGAATCAATGTGCCGAGCTATATCAACAACCTGCTCAAACGTGGCTCCAGACACCCTCTCTCTGGTCATCAAAATCCGAAGCTGATATGTGAGACCATCCACAAATCTCTTGATACGCTCTCTGTCAGTGGGGACTAACTCCGAAGCATGTCTGGCCAACTCCGAATACCTCATCTCATACTGGGTAACTGACAACTCTCCCTGGCGCAGCTGCTCAAACTGCCTGCGCTACTCTTCTCAATGGGACTGAGGAACATATTTCTCCAAAAAGGTCGTGGAGAACTGCTGCCGGGTGAGCGGTGCTGAACCAACCGACCTACGCCTCTCGAATGATTCCCACCAAGTAAAAGCAGCACCCGCAAACTGAAATGTAGTAAATGAGACCCCACTGGTCTCCAAAATACCCGCAGTACGTGGTATCCTCTGGCACTTATCTA
The DNA here is from genome assembly GCA_005239525.1 of Nicotiana knightiana. NCBI lineage: Eukaryota > Viridiplantae > Streptophyta > Magnoliopsida > Solanales > Solanaceae > Nicotiana > Nicotiana knightiana. The sequence goes on along the minus strand of ML420623.1, from coordinate 79,980 downwards.
GAAACCCCTGGGCATCCTCACCCTCTACATCGCTGAAGGTCGAGGCTGAAGTCTGCTAAACCTCTCCAACCTGCGTTGCTCATCCTCAGGCATAGCAGGGACCACATAGCCCTGAACTGGAGCAACTGGCTGATCTGGGGCTGCTCCCGGTGCCTGAATACCTCGTACAACTGGATCAGGTGCCCGGGCAGCTGGTGTCTGATTGTCTCCCCCGGTCTAAGTTGCATTGGCAGTAGTGGTCATAGCCGCTGCCTGAGCTAAACTGGAACACACCGTCAATATCTGAGCCAGGGTCTCGTAAAGACCCGGAATAACAATAGGCACAGCAGGTGCCTGAGCCTGTCCCGCTGGAGCAACGTCGGCAGGAACCTGATCCTGAACGATAGAGGGATCTTATGGCACTGTCCGGCTGCTGCATGGGCAGGTCCCCCAGCTCTACCACGGCCCCGACCCTTGGTAGGTCTGGCTGGTGCATGGTCACCCTGATCGGTATTTCGTGTCCTCACCATCTGTGAGAGAATGAAACAACATAAGTTTATATTTCAAGAATCAATAGATTGGCACGAAAGAGATCAAAAAGATATAGATGTTTCCTAAGAGTTCTGCAGCAACTCGAAGATAAGTACAGATGTCTCCGTACCGATCCGCAAGACTCTAGTGAACCTGCTCATGACCGTTGAGTCCTATGTAACCTAGAGCTCTGATACCAACTTGTCACGACCCCAAATCCTAACAGGCCGTGATGGCGCCTATCGTGGAACTAGGCTAGCTGACCATCACCTTCCTACGCATTTATTCAATTCTAAAAGTTCACAATTTAATAATAAGCAGCAACCATAGCATAGAAATATGTAATTAAGTCTTAGTGTCCCAATAATAGTCTAACAACTCTAAACAAAACCTCCCAACACTGGAGTCAACATGGTCACGAGCATTTACGAAATAAAACTAAATCTACTAATGTTTTAAATAAAGCCTAGAATGAAATACTAAAACTAAATAAGGAAGGGAAATGGAGAAGCTGTGGACGCTGGATAGCTACCTCGATATCCCGTAACTGCTGCTAACGAACTGAGACAGCTACTGCTCTGGACCATCACCTGAATCTGTGCACAGAGGCACAGGGAGTAATGATGAGTATGCCAACTCAGTAGTAATGAAAATAAATCACAGTCTGAGAAATATAAAACACACAACATGGATACACCAATCCACAAAACCAGTAAAACACCAAGTCACCATAAAGTATTCATCAAATACATAAGTTCGAAATCAGTTTCCAGAAATCCTTTGAAACAAGTGTAATATCAATATATCTTCGTAAAACTCTCAGTAAAATTCAGTTTGAAAAACGAAGTAAATCATTGTTCAAAAACACAGTAAAAATCTTCATAAAACTGCCCCTCGGGCCAAAATCATTTATCGTAACCATTGCTCATCAGGTATCCTCACCATCACTCAGTATCAGCCCATCAGGCATCCTCACAGTCACTCAGTATCAGCCCATCAGGCATCCTCACAGTCACTCAGTATCACCCCATCAGGCATCCTCACAGTCACTCATCATAAGCCCCATGGCTCATTAGGTACCTGCGCTCACTGGGGGTGTGTACAGACTCCGGAGGGGCTCCTACAGTCCAGGCGCTATGATGCGAGACTAAATTGCATAGTTTAACATGTGATATACCTTACATTTTATGCGCATTAATGATAAAAATACACTTGTTATGTGCTTAATGGAGTTTATTTCATGTGTAGGTGAATTGGAAATGGAAACGGAGCTAAAGGGATGCAAATACGTCAAAAATACGCAAAAGGAGACGCCCGGGCGATAGCTGGGCGTTTTCCCCCTAAAGCCTGGCAACCCCTGGCGTTAGGGGAGCATTTGCCCCATAAAGCCTGGCCCCCCTGGCGTTAGGGGGGCGTTAGGGCCATAACGCCAGGCCCCCCCTGGTGTTAGANCCCAGGATTATATTTGCAACGCCCGCTTAGTCTTCTACAAGACATAGTTGAGCGTGATCACGCTATAACAAGCCACATCATGTCATAAATCACTCACAATATAGGCCCGCAGCCTCACTCATATCATAGCATCCTCACAATATAGGCCAGCAACCTCACTCAGTCAGACACTCTCAACACGCTTGCCTCTCGTATCAACTTCCGAAAGCTCCAAATCTATCAACTTCAGATTTTTATCATCAATATATACTTAAGGAATAAATTCCAATCGAAAAATATCAAATTTTGTTCAAAAATCCGAATTTGGGAAAAACCCGACCCCCGGTCCCGCATCCCGAAACTTAGAATTTTATAAAAAAATGTTCTTCATCATCTCAGGAGTCCGTACATATAAAGAACTTTAAAATCGGAGTTCGTTTGACCCCTCAAATCAATCCCTCAAGGTCTCATAATCTCAAGCCCTAAACCCACTTTTTTCTACTGATTTTCATGAATTTAACACTGATATTATGTTCTATAATCATCCATAAATGAGTTTTAAGGTCCAAAACACTTACCTCTATGAAGAACACTGATTTACCTCTTCTAAAATCGCCCCCAAAGCTCTCTGTCCGTACAAAAATGGTGTAAAAAGGGTTTAAGTCGCGGAGGGTTTATTTTGTAATTGCCCACCTATTTCTTCACTGCGATCGCGGAAGTCCTCACGCGATCGCGAAGAACAAAATTCCCTGGCCCCCACTTTACTCATTGCTATCGCGGCATAATCCATGCGATCGCGCTTCACAGCAGCTCAACCCCACGCGATCGCAACCAGACGCACGCGATCGAGAAGACCAATTGACTTGACCCCCACGCGCCTGTCATGACCCTACGCGATCGCGACCTAGCCCACGCGATCGCACTTCACCTTCTTCCAAACCTACGCGATCGCACCCCGATTCACGTGATCGCGATGCACAATTTTGCCTGGCCCTCAGAGTGTTCTACGCGATCGTAGCCTTTTCCATGTGATCGCGATGCACAAATCCTTGTTGCACAAAAAACAGAAAACCAGCTCTTTCTTTAAGTCCAAAAATGCCCGTTAACCAACCGAAATCAATCCCGAGCCCCTCGGGACCCCAATCAAGCCTACCAACATATGTCATAACATCATTCAAACTTAGTTGCACTCTCAAAACACCAAAACTAACATCAAAACACCAAGTTTACATCGGATTCAAGCCTAAGAACTTTGAAATTTCTAAAATCCACCAACGATGCCAAAACTATCCAAAACAACTCCGATTGACCTGAAATTTTGCAGACATATCCAAAATGACATTACGAACCTGTTCTAGCTGTCGGAATTCCATTTCGACGCTGATAGCCTATTTTCCACTGCCGACCGAAAATCACCAAAAACTAACTTTTGCCAATTCAAGCCTAATTCTACACCGGACATCACAAAATTATTCTGAACACGCTCCTAAGTGCCAAATCACCTAACGAAGCTATCCGAGCCAAAAAATATGCATTTCAAGTTCGTTTACCAATAAGACAACTCTTAGTTGACCTTTCCCATTTTAAGGCTATTTTAAAGGCTAATGGACTGAACTCTCACTACAACAATTCAATTTCAAGCCTACCAACTCTAATACATCAAATATAGAATAACCAACCTATGAAAAGTCAATAACATCAATTATAATGCATGTTCTACGTAAAAACGGATCGGGTCGTTACAGAAGGCCATTTACAAGATCTCAAGCTAAAGAACTGCAGACTAAGGTTGCTGGACTTCAATGGAAAATAGAGAAGCTTTTAATTGTAGAAGAAAAAAGCTCAAGACCAAAGGCGATGAATTGTCCAAGTTTTACAATTATTTAGTGGCCCAAATTGAAGTCCAAGATGAGGAAGATTGGGTCCCAACATAAACCCTTAAAGGCCACCAAAAGGGCACCCAGAAGAGCTTAAAATTAGCTTAAAAGAGGTCCAAAAGGGGGGTGTTTCAAAAGGATTCCAATTGGAGTCCAAAACAATGGCCCAAACTAGTAGTTTTAAGGCCCAAATCTGCCCCAAAGGGATTTGGCCGCCCACCCTTTTGTTTTTATTAGTTTTTATTAAGTTTTCTAGTATTTAGCTTAGCCTCCAAGTTAGGGTTTGCCTTGGCAGCCACCTTACCTAGTTTTAAGGACATTTTACTCCTATAAATAGGAGTCCTTTTCATTCATTGTGGTACTTGATTATTGATTAATAATATTATACTTTGAGAGTTCTTTTGAACCTTTATTACTTATGCTTTGAGATTTATCTTTCAACCTTTACTAGTTCATAGTTCAAGATAGTAAGATAACTTCTTTGTTGTGATATCATTGATTCCTTTGTGGTATTCTTAGAAGGCGATTAATACTAGTTATTCAGTGTTGTCTCAAGTTACTCGTAAAGCGGTCAAGATCCAAATCTATTGTTTTGATTTGTTCTTAAGTAAAGACGTTTGATTTCTTCAATAAATCAAATCGTTGTTACTTGGATCTTGTCAAGGCTTTAGAACTTGCGTTCTTGGAAGTTCTTTGAATTCTTTCCCTGAAGTTTCCCATATCCTTTATTTCTCTGCACTTTAATTCTAGTCGTTAAATTCCTTATTTTTATTGCTTTCGCATTTACTTTACAAATTCTTACTCTAGTTTGGATTCCCGACCTGTTTGTTATCAACTGGGCAGTGCAACTGAAGTTTCTCAATCAAACTGAACTCATAATGGAAAAATTGGACGCAGATGGAGTTTCAAACTAATAGTAGCTACTATAGATTTTCAAATGGATTACCATTTCAGTAGCTACCACAAGATCTTCAGCAGCAAAAAAGTTCTTCAATAGATTACCAGAACAAGCTATAACCAGTCAAACAGATTAAACATTGGTACATAATTTAGCACTCCACTTTAGCACCAAACTCTCAAACAAGTTGCAAGTTTCAGTAGTTCAAAAAGATCAACAACGGTACTGCAGAATTGTAACCAAACTGCAAGTTTGCGGGGCAAAATCCGGTTAGTAGTTTGATAGTATCAAGGACAATGATAGAATTTTGGAAGCTCTAAGAAGGCCATTTACAAGATCTCAAGCTAAAGAATTGCAGATTAAGGTTGTTGGACTTCAATGGCAAATAAAGAAGCTTTTAATTGTAGAGGAAGAGCTCAAGCCCAAAGGCGATGAATTTTCCAAGTTTTACAATTATTTGGTGGCCCAAATTGAAGTCCAAGAGGAGGAAGGTTTTCATGACCCCAAATCCTAAACCGGCTGTGATGACGCCCATCATGGAACTAGGCTAGCCAATAACCACATGTTCACAATTTCTTTCAAAATCCCAATTAAAATCCAAGCATTTCATAAATATACAGAGTTTACTAAATAAAGTAGGCCAATAAACAGTGCCACCAACCCCAAAACCCGGAGCCAACAAGTCATGAGCATCTAGAAGAATAAGCCAAAATATACTATCATAATACAAAACCTCCGAATGAAAGCTAGATACAACAAGAAGGGAAAAAGAGAGATGCTAAGGACGCTGAACAGCTACCTCTATATCCCGCAAATCCGGCTCCCCGCGAAATAAATAGCTAATGCTCGATATCTGCACCTGAATCTGCACACAGAGATGCAGGGAGTAATGTGAATACGCCAACTCAGTAGTAATGAAAATAAATCAATTCTAAGCGAAAAGGAAACACATAAACCCAATGCCATCAAATCAAAATATACACAGCCTTAGTTTCCAATAGTATAACATAGATATATGAAATCATCATGCCTTAAAACCAACTTCAGGAAAATCCTTTGAAGAATGTGTATTTTCAACAACTTCAAATCGAAAGATTTAGTATAAAAATGAAATGAATCATATAGAGGCCCCTCGAGCAAAACATATTTCATAAGCTCAGAGTGAAAGTAGTAAAATTATAAGTAGCCCCTCGGGCAAAACATGTATCATAATCAGCCCCTCGGAAATGCCTCACAATCACTCATAATCAGCCCCTCGGGCATACCTCACCTTCACTCTTAATCAGTCCCTCAGCACCTCACAGTCACTCAGACCCTCACTGTCACTCATGCCTCCCAATCACTATTCACTCGGCACTCGGCATTCGGCACTCTGTGCGCTTACTGGGGATATGTACAGACTCCGGAGGAGCACCTTCAGCCCAAGAGCTAATATCACACAGCACCTAACAATCAGGTCGTCGGCCTCACTCAGTAGAACCACTCAAAAGGCCCCCCGGGCGAATCAATATAACAGGGTACTCGACCCAAAACATCATTTTAAATCTCAAAGTGGTGTAAATCAGGCTGAGTTTCGAAAACAGTATGCACAATGCAGCTGAGTGAAATCATCAATATATAGTGAGAAAAAACAGCAGTGAAAATCCCCCAAGGGGTCTAAACAGATCGGCACGAGGCCCCAAACACGGCTTATAGCCCAAATATTTCACAAATCTTTAGAACATAATTTAACATAAGGTTTTGAGTAAAANTTTTAAATCTCAAAGTAGTGTAAATCAGGCTGAGTTTCGAAAACAGTAAGCACAATGTGGCTGAGTGAAATCATCAACAAATAGTGAGGAAAAACAGCAGTAAAAACCGCCCAAGGGGTCTAAATAGATCGGCACGAGGCCCCAAACACGGCTTATAGCCCAAATATTTCACAAATCTTTAGAACATAATTTAACATAAGGTTTTGAGTAAAATATGCAACTCATTATCTACCGCGGAGAGGACTTAGTCCAATCCAAAAATCAGTATGCGCCACATACTCGTCATCCGACATATGCGCCTTTCTAAAATCAGTGAGAATTATGTAGTCCGGGGTTCCATACCCTCAGGACAAGATTTATAACTATTACTTACCTCTATCGGGCCACGACACTAGTCCGCTATGCTTTTGCCCTCAAATTGGCTCCCGATTTCTCCGAATCTAGCCAAAACCATTTTAACATCATCAATATATAACCAAGGAACACAACCCAATCGAAAACTATCAAATTATACAAGAATTTCAAAATTCGGCCAAACCCGAGCCCCGGGCCCATGTCTCGAAATTCGATAATATTTACATCACTAGAAACCTCGTCCTCCCACGATTCTACTCATACCAAAATCATCACAATCAGTTCAGAATTGCCTACCCAAAACCTCAAAAGAAATTCCAATTCTCCACCTCTTCTTCTCAACCTTTTCCTACTTAAATCCTTCAATTTTCAAGCCTAATCCAAACAAAATAGCATAGAAACGATGTTAATAACCAGAGAACTTACCTTCACTGAAGAATCACGAGTTCCCTTCTTCAAATTGCCTTCAAAGAACTCCTCCCGCATGTAAAATGGTGAAAATGAGAGAATTTTCACGGAGGCCCTTTTTATACTGTTTCTGCCAGCATTTTCGCACCTGCAGACACTTAGTCGCACCTGCGGACCCGCACCTGTGGTCCCAGGTGTGAACCTGCAGAATCCTACTTAACGGACCAAATTCGCACCTGCGGCCAATCCTCCGCACCTACAACTTCGCAGGTGCGGCCAAAACTTTGCACCTGTGACATCGCACCTGCGGCTACCCATCCGCAGGTGCGGCCAACACCAGAAATCACACCAGCAGCTATTTCTGCAAATTTTTCAAGTTCAAAACCCCGCTAACCATCCGAAATAAATCCCGAGCCCCTCGGGGCCCCAACCAAACATACCAACACACCCCATAGCATTATTCCAACTTATTCGAGCCTTTGAAACACAAAAAACGACACGAAAACACCAAAATTATATCAAATTTAAGCCTATGAACTTTGAAACTTCCAAATTTCGCCAACTACGCCGAAACCAACCAAAACACCTCCGATTGACCTGAAATTTTGCAGACATATCCAAAATGACATTACGAACCTGCTCCAACTTCCGGAATTCCATTCCGACCCCGATAGCCTATTTTCCACTCCCGACCAGAAATCGCCAAAAACTAAGTTTCGCCAATTCAAGCCTAATTCTACACCGGACATCACAAAAATATTCTGAACACACTCCTAAGTCCCAAATCACCTGATGAAGCTATCTGAGCCATAAAATCTGCATTCCGAGGTCGTTTACCAACAAGTCAACTCTCAGTTGACTTTCTCAATTATTAGGCTACTTTAAGAGACTAAATGCCTCAATTCTTACCATAACCACTCCGGACCCAAACAACCTGACCCAACACAACAAAAACAGGCTAGAAATATATAACAAATACAGAAATGGGGGAAACGGGGTAAATCTCTCGGAACGACCGGCCGAGTCGTTACATCCTCCCCCACTTAAACATATGTTCGTCCTCGAACGTACCAAGAGTTGTTATCCAACACCATCAAACTATTACGTAGCTTACCATGCACATACCCGGGGGTGATCCCACGTCAGCCTATCCCATATAGGTCCAATAGCACAATACCGTTGAAACCTCGAAATCCAATCCTGAACCCTAAATCGAAGAACCAAATTCCCACTTTTGAAATAATATACAAGATCAAAATTTCCATAACTATAAACTGAACAAGTTTGAACATGCTGAATCAAGCCATATATGCACCCAAGATGAAATCACATGATACACTGCGTGACTCAAACACTCATAGCGATAACTCTTAACCACAATAACTGCTCAGAACAACCCAATATCGGTACATAACCTCTAATCAAGAAATGCATCGCTCTAACAGTTCCATATACCGCTGATGATGAAAGAAGCACGTAGAACTATCAAACATTCGTCTGATCAGTCAGACATGAAACTCCCCCTTCCCAAACAGGAATTATAGCAGATTTCTAAGCCGACTCTCGATATTTATCATTCTAACTATGCTGTAGAAATTTCTGAAAATATTCACTCTAGGTCCAATGACCTCTTCTCATCCATCACGACCACCCTGATGACATGATACATCGATAAAATTCAAACCCAAAACCTGTGCAACTTGTGCACTTAATAGCAACTTCCCAATTTAATCAAATTATATAAAAGATCCACACGAGAGGACTATCCTGCAATTAACAATTACCATCACCATATCATGCTAACAGCCTGGCACACACCGTAAAAATCAAAACACACGAATCCAATACTAAATGTCATACCCTTACATAACTCCGCTACACTGCTCTATCTCATCCAACCGCTTGTCCACTTGAAATATTTCAAGACACCTTGCCCAAAATCAATAACCATTCGACATTCAAAATCAAGTACTCAAAGTGCATTGCCATAACCATGGGGGAAACCAGACGATACCATGCCACCCGAAATAGAATGTATACAACTAACACGTCTCAATCCCGTAACACCCAATTACTTACCTTACTTAAATCTAGCTATAAAGCCCAATTAGAACCGCGCTGTATGTGCATATAACCAATAATCACCACTCCTCGCAACATCGAAGGGTAACTCATAGATCACTCTAGAACATGAATAAAATCAATTACAATTGAATGGTACATTCCTCAATAGAAGAAATTCGGAGTCAACAATTCCGACCCGGTGCAGAACACACACCCATATTAGCCTACCAGTAACCCTAAATTAACTCTGATCACCCACCACAGATAGAGAACTTACCGAAAAGTTCACAATGACGGAATCATGGTACATACTATCATCCGACTAGCTCTGCTCGCATCTTCACAGTTCACTACCACAAAATAACCTATTTATGAGAACTCTCGGTCTCGAAGTCCATGAAGCGCACGGATTTCTATATCTGATCTCAACTCCACCGCTCGAATACATAACACATCCCAAATACTCACTCATTCCACGAGTGATACCCCTATAATTCTTCCGTTTACCAAGCAACATTGAATATCAATAGTAGATCCAACAATAGGGCGTCGCGATACCAATGAAGTACCCTTAACTCAAACACATTGTTCCTTCTGAAACGTATACCCTCATCAAGTCGCACCAATTAGTGATATCATCTACTTAGTCATCTAAAACTGCCCATGCTGCCTAAGAATTTATGACCTTCCTTCCAGAACCAAACTGTGACCTTACATATGCAAATCTCAACTCTACCCAACATACCGCACACGCCATGCCAACCTAGGAAAAAAATGGGAACTCCATGGTCCCTTCTGATCCACAAGCAACTACGTACTCAACTAGCCAAGAACTTCCATTTGATCCCATTTAGAAGCAAATTCACTACACGTCAAAGAAAATATGCACCCTTAACCGCGATAGAAACTATCAGGAACTATCTGAAATCCCATTTACGCAACACCAAACCATCAGGACTGAATTCTTCTAACTCAACCAAGCTATGCAGGCCACCAAAAATCAAAGAGCATTGCTAAGAAACACCCAAAAAAAAAAACTCGTCATCTTATGAACACCCAAAGAACTAATCGTATCCCTTACCATGCCGATCCGACCTACTACCAAGTTGCCTTATTTACCTAAGTTTCTTCTGACTAACNACCTCATGAACACCCAAAGAACTAATCGTATCCCTTACCATGCCGATCCGACCTACTACCAAGTTGCCTTATTTACCTAAGTTTCTTCTGACTAACCTTCAAATTGATACTTCTTCCTGCCGTAATACCACAATTTTCAACCCAGACTCACCACACGCGACCCAAGCATAAAACCATACCGTCTAAGGCTCACAAGCCGCCGAATACTCTCTCAAATATCCCCAAAAGTACCACATTCAAAATACTTATCCTGAAGAGACTTCCTGCGAATCTAAAGCCATTACCTTCACCTTCCTGATACTGATATGTACAATCCGTGATGATCTAGATATGCCACAAGTCTTGACATCCTCTAACGTAAATATCAATCACACTGACCAATTAGACAGAATCGACATGACCCATTTGCACACTAACATACTAGGAAATTAATCCACTCACTCGAAGCCACAAGAAAATTCATACACTACACACACTATACCTTTTACAATTTCCACTAAATCATTCAATAGAACCCAATTACCCAACAAAGTACATTACAACCTATATCGAAGAAATTTCCATTACTCGTGACATTCTCAGACCCCACACCTGCAGGTCACAGCTGATTTACCAGTATACCTCGAATTGAAACCCATACCACACAAAATCGTGCAATCAACTTATCATTAACAGACTCCCCCACTTGGCTCAAAGCCAACGATCGAGACAAACAATAATTCACAATGCCCATAATAACACCATCCGTCTAACAGCTCAAGTCATCTGCAAATCTCACTTTCACTATTGTAACAGTCATGCCAACTTCCACAAGCGATCTAAACTCCAATTACAACATATATCATTTACTAGTAGAAGAGAACTTATTACAGAACTACATAGGGACCACACACCCTAGGACAACCCGCAGGAGATACCCCTGCCCGCTAGCCTCAATCATAATATCTCTTCATACACTTCTGAAGACCATAACTATCACGTAATCACTACACCTTCATGCATTTAGGCACAAACAACGCCTACCCTCGAGGCATCACAATACGTGGTAAAAACCTGAAGCTGATGGCAGAACTAAAACTGGAGCGCTGGTCACAGAAATCTTGAGCTTTTGGAAGCTGTACCCACACATGTCTGACCACATGGATACCCTTACTGGACACCACGTGTCCCAAGAATGCTACTAAACTGAGCCAAAATTCACACTCGGAGAATTGGCATAGAGCCTTTCCTCCCTGAATCCTTATAGTGCCATCCTCAGATACTGAGTATGCTACTCCTGGCTACACGAATATGTCAGGACGCCATCAATGAATACAATAGCAAGGAGTGCTATTACGGCTGGAATACACCGTTAATCAAATACATGAACGCTACTGGGGCAATGATCAGCTCAAAAGACATCACCAGGAACTCATAACCCAACAGAAAGATCCGTTTCACTCCACAGCTACACAACAGGAGAGGTCTTCCAATATACTCACAACTCAAGGCCATATACCAAACCGAGACAGAAATCAAACATTCAATAAATCTTGCCACATTTCCAGCCAACCCTTTTGTCATAAATCACAGTTTGAATACATCTAACCATTAAATCACACCCACCACATGGGCATTTAGTCACTAATTCTCATCAATAAGAACATAAACGGACATATAAGTCCCCAAATATATGTGCCCACACAACAAAAATCTCAACACTCAAGCCACAGAATGAATTCAGCCTCAAGTCCTCCAGACTGGCCCATTACCAACATGCCAAAATCACATCTCATCCATGGAAGTCACAAGCCGTCAATGCACAACTAATACCAAGCGCTCTCATGCGCGTTCGAATACATGGAAGGATTCAAGAGTTACGCTCGTGGCTGAATACAATGGATTCGCACGACAAGAATTCAAGAATGTGAGATTTTCCTAAGGGTTCCGCATCCTCTCGAAGATATGTACAGACGTCTTTGTACCGATCTATAAGACTCTACTAAACCTGCTCATGAACGTTGAGTCCTATGTAACCTAGGCTCTGATACCAAACTGTCACGACCCCAAATCCTAAACCGGCCGTGGTGGCGCCTATCGTGGAACTAGGCTAGCCAATAACCACATGTTCACAATTTCTTTCAAAATCCCAATCAAAATCCAAGCATTTCATAAATATACAGAGTTTACTAAATAAAGTAGGCCAATAAATAGTGCCACCAAACCCAAAACCCAGAGCCAACAAGTCATGAGCATCTAGAAGAATAAGCCAAAATATACTATCGTAATACAAAACCTCCGAATGAAAGCTAGATACAACAAGAAGGGAAAAACAGAGATGTTGTGGACGCTGAACAGCTACCTCTATATCCCACAAATCCGGCTCCGCGCGAAATAAATGGCTAATGCTCGATATCTGTACCTGAATCTGCACATAGAGATGCAGGGAGTAATGTGAGTACGCCAACTCAGTAGTAATGAAAATAAATCAAGTCTAAGCGGAAAGGAAACACATAAACCCAATGCCATCAAATCAAAATATACACAGCCTTACTTTCCAATAGTATAACATAGATATATGAAATCATCATGCCTTAAAACCAACTTCAGGAAAATCCTTTGAAGAATGTATATTCCAACAACTTCAAACCGAAAGATTTAGTATGAAAATGAAATGAATCATATAGAGGCCCCTCAGGCAAAACATATTTCATAAGCTCAGAGTGAAAATAGTAAAATCATAAGTAGCCCCTCGGGCATGCCTCACAGTCACTCATAATCAGCCTCTCGGGCATACCTCACCATCACTTGTAATCAGTCCCTCAGCACCTCACAGTCACTCAGCACCTCACAGTCACTCATGCCTCCCAATCACTCGGCACTCGGCACTCTGTGCGCTCATTGGGTGTGTGTACAGACTCCGGAGGGGCTCTTTCAGCCCAAGCGCTAATATCACTCAGCACCTCACCATCACTCAGTACCTCACAATCAGGCCCTCGGCCTCACTCAACAGAACCACTCAAAAGGCTCCTCGGGCAAATCAATATAACAGGGTACTCGACCCAAAACATCATTTTAAATCTCAAAGTGGTGTAAATCAGGCTGAGTTTCGAAAACAGTATGCACAATGCAGCTGAGTGAAATCATCAATACATAGTGACGAAAAACAGCAGTGAAAAGCCCCCAAGGGGTCTAAACAGATCGGCACGAGGCCCTAAACACAGCTTATAGTCCAAATATTTCACAAATCTTTAGAACAGAATTTAACATAAGGTTTTGAGTAAAATATGCAACTCATTAGTTGCCGCGGAGAGGACCTAGTCCAATCCAAAAATCAGTATGCACCACATACTCGTCATCCGACATGTGCGCCTTTCTAAAATCAGTGATAATTATGTAGTCCGGGGTTCCATACCCTCAGGACAAGATTTATAACCATTACTTACCTCTACCGGGCCACGACACTAGCCCGCTATGCTTTTGCCCCTCAAATTGGCTCCCGATTGCTCCGAATATAGCCAAGACAATTTTAACATCATCAATATATAACCAAGAACACAACCCAATCGAAAACTATCAAATTATACAAGAATTTCGAAATTCGGTCAAACCCGAGCCCCGTGCCCACGTCTCGAAATTCGATAATTTTTACATCACTAGAAACCTCATCCTCCCACGATTCTACTCATACAAAAATCATCACAATCGGATCAAAATTTCCTACCCAAAACCTCAAAAGAAATTCCAATTCTCCACCCCTTCTTCCCAACCTTTTCCTACTTAAATCCTTCAATTTTCAAGCCTAATCCAAACAAAATAGCATAGAAATAATGTTAATAACCAGAGAACTTACCTTCAGTGAAGAATCACGAGTTCCCTTCTTCAAATTGCCTTCAAAGAACTCCTCCCGCATGCAAAAATGGTGAAAATGAGAGAATTTTCACGGAGGCCCTTTTTATACTATTTCTACCAGCATTTCCGCACTTGCGGGCACTTAGTCGCACATGCGAACTCGCACCTGCAGACACTTAGTCGCACATGCGGACCCGCACCTGCGGTCCTAAGGCGCACCTGCGGATTCCCACTTAACCGACCAAATTCGCACCTGTGGCAAATCCTCTGCAACTGCGGCTTCGCAGGTGCGGACAAAAATTCGCACATGCGGCTACCCATCCGCAGGTGCGGCTAACACCAGAAATCACACAAGCAGCTATTTCTGTAAATTTTCCAAGTACAAAACCCCGCTAACCATCCGAAATCAATCCCCAACCCCTCAGGGCCCCAACCAAACATACCAACACACCCCAAAGAATTATTCCAACTTAGTCGAGCCTTCGAAACACCAAAAACAACATGAAAACACCAAAATTACATCAAATTCAAGACTATGAACTTTGAAACTTCCAAATTTCGCCAACTACGCCGAAACCAACCAAAACACCTTCGATTGACCTGAAATTTTGCAGACATATCCAAAATGACATTACGAACCTACTCCAACTTCCAGAATTCTATTCCGACCCCGATAGCCTATTTTCCACTACCGACCGGAAATCGCCAAAAACTAACTTTCGCCAATTCAAGCCTAATTCTACACCGGACATCACAAAATTATTCTGAACACACTCCTAAGTTCCAAATCACCTGATGAAGCTATCCGAGCCATAAAATTTGCATTCTGAGGTCGTTTACCAACAAGTCAATTCTCAGTTGACTTTATCAACTATTAGGCTACTTTAAGAGGCTAAATGCCTCAATTCTTACCATAACCACTTCGGACCCAAACCAACTGACCCAACACAACAAAAACAGGCTAGCAATATATAACAAATGCAGAAATGGGAGAAACAGGATAAATCTCTCGGAACGACCGGCCGCGTCGTTACAAAGATGGGGTCCCAAAATCAGCCCTTGAAGTTCACCAAAAGGGCACCCAGAAGAGCTTAAAATGAGCTTAAAAGAGGTCCAAAGGGGGGTGTTTCAAAAGGAGTCCAATTGAAGTCCAAAACATTGGCCCAAACTAGTAGTGTTAAGGCCCAAATCTTCCCCAAAGGTATTTGGACACCCACCCTTTTACTTTTATTAGTTTTCATTAAGTTTTCTAGTATTTAGCTTAGCCTCCAAGTTAGGGTTTGCCTTGGCAGCCACCCTACCTAGTTTTAAGGAATTTTTACTCCTATAAATAGGAGTTCTTTTCATTAATTGTGGTACTTGATTCTCGATTAATAATATTATACTTTGGGAGTTCTTTTGAACCTTTGTTACTTATGCTTTGAGATTTATCTTTCAATCTTTACTAGTTCATAGTTCAGGGTAGTAAGATAACTTCTTTATTGTGATATCATTGATTTCTTTGTGGTAATCTTAGAAGGCGATTAATACTAGTTATTAATTATTGTCTCAGGTTGCTCGTAAAGCAGTCAAGATCTGAATCTATTATTTTTTATTTGTTCTTAAGTAAAGGCGTTTGATTTTTCAATAAATCAAAATGTTGTTGCTTGGATCTTGTCAAGGCTTTAGAACTTGCGTTCTTGGAAGTTATTGGAATTCTTTCCCTGAATTTTCCCATATCCTTTATTTTTTGCACTTTAATTCTAGTCGTTCAATTCCTTATTATTATTGCTTCCACATTTACTTCACAAATTCTTATCCTAGTTTGGATTCTTAACCGTTTTATTATCATAGTTGCTGCAGATTTGTTGTTAAACTCTAGTTCAAACAATGTAGAAACAGGATAGGAAAATGCAACTGAAGCTATTATGAAGAAACAGGGCAGAAATTTGCTCTCACACTATGCAGAACTTACTGTCAAATGATTGTCCAAACACTCGATTTATGACTCAAAATTCAACTTTGAATTGAAATACCAGTACATACTTCAAGTTATAGATGGTGCATAAAATGCAGCTAAACTAGGCAGAAAATTGGTCGTGAACTGGTTAAGACTACTGTGAACTTAACAGCAATCTCGCAGCTCAATATTGGTTCAAAAAGCTAATTGAACCCCTCGCAAACAAACCAACTTCAAGCTCCCAGACAAGAATTTCAAAAGAATGATAACAAAGTACTCCAAAGTTAACAACAACTAACACACTACAGTAAAGCGAGTTAAGCACACCAGATGTTGCAGCAGCAAGTTCGAAGAATTTTAACAGCTATTAGTTCATCTATTGATCAACCAAATAATTCTCTTCAGTTAGTGAAACTGGAAAGAAACACGTACAAGTTAAAGAAAATGAACTTGCAGGATTTCCTTAATACAACTTTAGGTCACAGCACATTGAATCATCTTCATACAATACTCAGTCAACAACACTCCAAATTAGTCCTTATTTGAATTCAAAATTCCCAGGAAACATAGACGAGCCTTCAGCTCAAACAACCATGTTCAAACTCAGGAAATCAACTCAAAACTCGACTAAGCTTCTGAAAATTGTTCAATGATGTTAAGTTCTCACTTCTTAGATATCCAAAAACCGATTGTTACATCCCGCATTTTCGTACGTTAAAGTTTCATCGTAAGTTAATCGACGTAAGTCACGAATGAGATTATTTTGAGAGTATAAGCATTATGGTATTTCAGACAAGTAATGAGTAAATTCGTGAAGGTGCAAGGGTAAGCAAATCAAAGAAAACGAGTTTCGTCAAAGATTGCATTTTGGGATAAAATACGGTCGGAGCTAAAATATCGGTATTTATGGACTAGTGTCATACAAGGTACCACATGACCATGATAGTATGGTGTATAAGGTGTGTTAAAAGTAAGTAGTATTTTAAATAGTTTGAGATGATTCTTAATTATGTGAGAAATTGGTTAATTGTTGGATTAGTGGAAGATTAATTAAGTAATAAAGCTAATTAAGAAATTAAAACAATTTGGATAAGTTTGAGGGGGGCTTAACGTGGCAGCCCTCAATTTCAAGATTTATGACTCTTAAGTCATTAGGAATAGGTGGAAAATGAGAGGTATATGGTTAAGCCACCACATAAAATGGGGCCCACACCCAAAAGACTAAAGAGAGCTCTTAGTTCATTTTAGAATCTCTACAATTCAAATAGAGAGCTTCAGTAATGATAGTGTTGCAATAGTATCATGAGTTACTTCAAAAATGCATGTGAAGATGTTATTATGTAATGGCAGCGTGAATTGCAAATTTCAAGAGAGCACGGTACAATCTTTCTCAAGAATATCATATGATTTTTTTCCTATTTCGATTCGTCTTTACGTGATTTGTTGCAATTGAAATATGTTAGAGGGATTGTCAAGAGAATCGGCTCAGGTATGTTAAGGCTATCCCTTCTTTCTTTTTGGCATGATCTATACGACACGAACGAAACGGGCAAATGCACAACTTCCATAAATGACTCTATTCATAGAACTATTAGAGATGCCTATGTTCTTGAATTCCCATATGTCTTATTGTTCTATCGTCTGTTCATGGGTCTCAGAAAATACATAAGTTGATAAAGTTTGTTTCATGATATTAATTAGAGATATAACGGTCTTATGACGTTCCGAGAGATTTTATTGACATACTTCTCCTGCATTGAATTCATATATATATATATATATATATATATATATATATATA
>ML420623.1:32277-60478 GCA_005239525.1 Nicotiana knightiana | reverse complement strand
GCATTGAATATATATATATATATATATATATATATATATATATATATAACATCATCTCGTCATGGGTACATGTATAAATGAATTCAGTGCATGAGAAGCTGGTATATATATGGGATATAGGAAAAGGTTACGGCGTTAGAAACACGTACAAGTTAAAGAAAATGAACTTGCAGGATTTCCTTAATACAACTTTAGGTCACAGCACATTGAATCATCTTCATACAATACTCAGTCAACAACACTCCAAATTAGTCCTTATTTGAATTCAAAATTCCCAGGAAACATAGACGAGCCTTCAGCTCAAACAACCATGTTCAAACTCAGGAAATCAACTCAAAACTCGACTAAGCTTCTGAAAATTGTTCAATGATGTTAAGTTCTCACTTCTTAGATATCCAAAAACCGATTGTTACATCCCGCATTTTCGTACGTTAAAGTTTCATCGTAAGTTAATCGACGTAAGTCACGAATGAGATTATTTTGAGAGTATAAGCATTATGGTATTTCAGACAAGTAATGAGTAAATTCGTGAAGGTGCAAGGGTAAGCAAATCAAAGAAAACGAGTTTCGTCAAAGATTGCATTTTGGGATAAAATACGGTCGGAGCTAAAATATCGGTATTTATGGACTAGTGTCATACAAGGTACCACATGACCATGATAGTATGGTGTATAAGGTGTGTTAAAAGTAAGTAGTATTTTAAATAGTTTGAGATGATTCTTAATTATGTGAGAAATTGGTTAATTGTTGGATTAGTGGAAGATTAATTAAGTAATAAAGCTAATTAAGAAATTAAAACAATTTGGATAAGTTTGAGGGGGGCTTAACGTGGCAGCCCTCAATTTCAAGATTTATGACTCTTAAGTCATTAGGAATAGGTGGAAAATGAGAGGTATATGGTTAAGCCACCACATAAAATGGGGCCCACACCCAAAAGACTAAAGAGAGCTCTTAGTTCATTTTAGAATCTCTACAATTCAAATAGAGAGCTTCAGTAATGATAGTGTTGCAATAGTATCATGAGTTACTTCAAAAATGCATGTGAAGATGTTATTATGTAATGGCAGCGTGAATTGCAAATTTCAAGAGAGCACGGTACAATCTTTCTCAAGAATATCATATGATTTTTTTCCTATTTCGATTCGTCTTTACGTGATTTGTTGCAATTGAAATATGTTAGAGGGATTGTCAAGAGAATCGGCTCAGGTATGTTAAGGCTATCCCTTCTTTCTTTTTGGCATGATCTATACGACACGAACGAAACGGGCAAATGCACAACTTCCATAAATGACTCTATTCATAGAACTATTAGAGATGCCTATGTTCTTGAATTCCCATATGTCTTATTGTTCTATCGTCTGTTCATGGGTCTCAGAAAATACATAAGTTGATAAAGTTTGTTTCATGATATTAATTAGAGATATAACGGTCTTATGACGTTCCGAGAGATTTTATTGACATACTTCTCCTGCATTGAATTCATATATATATATATATATATATATATATATATATATATAACATCATCTCGTCATGGGTACATGTATAAATGAATTCAGTGCATGAGAAGCTGGTATATATATGGGATATAGGAAAAGGTTACGGCGTTATATATGCACCACCACCTGATCAGCTGGTGTACGTTGATGATTTTGCCCACAATGGCCGAGATGATATGATGGGATGCCCTCAGAGGCTTGATGATTTTATGAACACATGTACCTATGCACGACATGTTATTTATACGCATACACATGACACTATGAGTATTTCATGATTTACAGAGTTATTCAGATTTACATGTTGAGTCTTTTACTCCATGTTTCTGTCATGCCTATTATTTACTGATTTTCATTCCTTGCATACTCGGTACATAATTTGTACTGAAGTCCCTTTTGTCTGGGGACACTGCGTTTCATGCCCGCAGGTCCTGATAGACATGTCGAGAGTCCTCCAAGTAGGCTATCGTCTCAGCGGAAGATGTTTGCTTATTTAATCAGTACGATTTAGACATATATTGATTGGTATGTCGGGTCCCTATCCCGGCCTTATAACGTTCATGTACTCTTAGAGGCTTGTAGACATATATCATGTATATGAAAGATTGCATGGCCTTATCGGCCTATGTTCAGTATACGAGTGATTATTTTGGCCTTATGCCTCTCGTATGTCATATGTATAAGTCAGTATATCAGGTTCGGTCGTTTTATGTCGAGTGTTCCCTCATGTTTTATTCTTGTTACCTCATATGACCCTTCTAGCCCATTTACCCATGTTGACGTCATGAGAAAGATACATTACATTGGTACTCGGTTGAGTAAGGCACCGGGTGACCGTCGCGGCCCATCAGTTTGGGTTGTGACACTGATTCATACAAACAAGACATTTCAGCTCACACAATCAAGTTCAAATTCAGAACAACAGCTCAAACTCGAGTTGCTAACAGCTACTTATCGACTAAAAAGTGAATTCGACAACAATCCCAAACATCGGTCATAAGTTATTCAACATACTCTTAACAAGCAGTTGATGAACGAACTCAGATTTGACTAGACAAGTATCAGTTTCACTTCTATCAATTTCAAAGGAACTAACAATAAGGAACTCGAGTCAACTTCATTGATTCAAATAAATTAACTCAGAATGATCGAGTCGATGTTTTGTTGAAACTAAAATCTCTTCAAATATTCACAAATCAGAGATGGAGAACAATTTTAAGACTCAAGGGAACAAACCTGATTCATTGCGACTATTTCAGCTGCGCGAATCAATTCGAATCAGTCCGCGAAGTTCTTCAAATTCGCAGCGAGTGTTCTTCGAGTTCTTCAATGGTAGAGAAGTCGATTCTCCTTCAGTACTTCACCAGATGCAACAATACTTTGGATTCTGCCTCCAAATCACTCTAAGATCAATCCCCAGCGTTTAATTTTGTGCAAACAATTCCTGAATCGAAAGACCCTAGTGGTTTTTTTCTTCGCAAAACAGCTTCAACTGACTCAGTCGAAACCTAACCAAACCTTCGCAAAACGAGCTCAAATCTAGAATACGGCTTCCCAACAGCAGCTTGAACAAACCCGAGTAATTAATTTGATTAAATTTTCACGAAATCAACGGAGCCCTAGGTCGTCTTCTCCGTCAAATTAGTTCGAAATATTCTGAACAAAAAAAAACCCTAGCAATTCTGCTCAAATCTCAAACTTCTGATTACGATATCACAATCAACTTCCTGACGAATTTAAAGCACACCCAGTAGATTTGGAACCCTAATTTTAGGTCTGAAGCAAACCCCAATTCTTCGACAATGGAGTTCGTCGGCTCAACGATCGTAAACCAACGATTTCACTGTGATCAATTTTCAACTGATATCAAACATATTTCGATATATACCAAATTTTCGGATAAAAAGTGATCTAAGAAACTCGGTTCTAGCACAAAAGAGATATGATTTTCTATTTATAGAAACCAAACCAATTGATGAACATTAACAATTTCGATTATGGGAATTTTTGATTCTTTTTATGTTTTCAGGTTACATGATAATCAAAACAAAGACCCAAGGATTGATAGAATAATCCAAAGCCTCCTCTCTGATACCAAGATGATACGGAATCGTATCGAATGAAAACACAAATATCGCAAAACATGCGGAATCAAAAAATAAGAGCTAGACCTATAATTGATTGGAAGAACAAGAACCAATTAGGATATGAAACCTAATTAACTTTATGACCTAAATCAATTGTAACCCTAAGCTATGAACATAATAGCTAGACCTACAATTGGTTGGAAGATCAAGAACCAATTAGGATATGAAGCCTAATTACCTCTATCAACTCAATCAATTGTAACTCTAAGCTATGAAACCCTCGAGAGATTGACAACTCTTGAAAATCCGGATAAACTAATTAAGCAATTAAGCATTCACTACTAATTTCTCACCAACTAAGACTAATCTATCACTAATAAAAGCATAATAAAGCAATAAAGGAATTAAATACATAACCATAAATGCATTAATTAAAAGATAAGGCGAGACTTGCATGTCTTCAAGTTTATCATTCATCAAGTCTACCTAAAAAGCTATTTATACTAGAGCGGGTATTTGGTTACAAATGACCCAGATACTAAGCTAATTCTAAGGAACTTAGTCAATTATTACAAGTATAGCCTTCTTGATCTTAACTTCTTTGAAGCACTCCAATGCTATGATGTTGATTTGGAAATTCTTAGGCATGCTCATCCGTCATGTATCACTTAGTTACTGTAACTCTTTACTTTCCTCTTCCCTCTGATCAACATTTATGTAGGCTTAAGCTATCTTCCGATCTGCAGCTCATGGTATTGGTTATTACTTTAGCCTTTCATGGATGCTATGGAATATCCATGATACAATCTTCTAACAATTCAATCCTTTATCTATGACCTGGGTTCAATTCTCTCTTTTAACTTATACCGGAGCTTCTACGGATGTATGATTGTAAACACATATGCTTCATGGACAATACTCCGAAATCTTAATAACGTAACTAACTCTGGATCATTGGTCGAATAATTCCTTCCATTCCTTCTCAACTTTCTCTAAGTGTAAGCTGTTACTTTTCTTGATCTTTCTGCCTCTTTGTTGCGTGCATACTTAGTTTATCTTAGTTCCCACGCATAACGGAATTTTCTTGCAACTCAAATGGTCTCGAATATTACATTTGATTTTACTTCCCGCTCATTATCCACGGTATGTGCTACTTTCTTATAGACCGCATGCAATGTTGTAGTGAGACTGTTGTTACAAGACCATTTCTTCTTCAAGTTACTATGCTTAGTTTGAAGCCTTCTTCCTTATTTCCTCAGCTAGTCTTTCATTGTAGTACTTAGGTAGGACCCTCTGACTCTTGTAAAGCTGCGAGCTTATTATATCGTATACTCGACGGAATTTTTGATGTTCTTCCTCGCCTATAATTATCCGTAGTTACTTACCTCCACGCTCTTGTTCTTGTAGGGTTGCTTCTGAACTGATATTTTGATTGTCTTCCCAGTGGAACTCTCTTTTATTTCCGTAACACTCATACGATACCTTTAACTACCCCAACTCCTATCTGAATATTTCTCAAGTATTACAATGTCATAATTGCGAGGCTGAGTTCACTATATTGGATTTTACTATGTCCATCTTGCATGATTAACTGATTTGTCTGTAACCTCTTGTCTAGCCATAACTAGGCTCTTCCTGAATCAACTACTAACTACTCGTTGGTAATTCTCATATCAATATTCCGCGTGATCTTTCTTGGATCATTTCCTTTGTCTCAAATTACCTCTCACACTAGCTCCTTATTTATCAATAACATCCTGGGCAGGAACCCTTACTTCCTCTTCTTGATATCGTGTGTTTGCATAATGTTCTGGAATCGTAGCATATTTGTAGGCTTTAAATGAGTGCAATCTCATCCCTTTCTCAATTTTATCACATTCTTCCTTTACCACCATAGTTACTAGAACCACTTAATTCTGACTTAATGCCACATACTCCATATTCCCCCTTTAGGGGAGTACACATATTTAGTGCTACAACGATCTACCTATAAATGTTTACCTGTTCATCTTTGGCGTCTTTTCACATCATCGATAACCCTTACTCGCCTTGCGGTAATCCTTCTGTACTAAGGATAACAAAATTCCTTACTCACCAGGGTGACACTTAGTGTAACCGGAACACATAGTCCCTTAAGCTTAACTTTGCTCACATTGCTTGCTTTAGGGCAACCTATTCCTGAATGACCTTTAAAGAGTATTCTTCTGTCATCAATTCTATTATCGCCGGAACGCAAGTTTGAAATTAACATGATGCTGGCTATTACTCAGTTCCTAATTCAGGTTTAGTTTATCTTGCTCACCAGTCCATACTGATTTCTATTACTCTAGGGTCTAACTTTTCCTTCTTGTAATCACGTTAGAGTCACGAACTTATTTCTCGAAATGAGGATATGACTTTATGGCCTTGTCTCAAGGACTGTCACCTCTCATATTTTCTTCCCTTGACTATAGACTTTGTAATACTGTCATTTTTGATCTACCATTGTCATACATGTATCACATCTTACTCATAATGCTTCATTAACTATCTTCTTATTTTCCCTACTGACATTTCTGTCTATCACTTTATTCTGAAAATGTCAACAAGATTTTCTTTTGCTTTTAGCTCCCCTTGCTCCATCCACTGGCTCTTCGGGTTTCCTAACATTCTCTCTATAATAGGGAGGGGAGCCATACTAAGGTAATTTTTATCCCTTCCAGGATTCCAGTGCCTATCTTTGTAATTTTTTTTTTGAACATTCTAGTATTCATATCTAGTTGTACTATTCTAGAGTGCACCATCTGGGTGTCTCACAAAGAGATCTATTACCACATTTGCGCTATCTTTTGGAAGTATCACTGATGCTAACAATCCATGCATAATTTTGTGTTACTCTAACCCCAACTTGATCTCGATATCTCATCCTTCTCCTAAACTTTATATGTCAGCTCCCATAGGTCATAATAGAGATGGGTTTGATCCGTTATATATATCGCCATTACTGTTGAAAATAACTCAGAATGCTTATATTTCTCTGCTTGAATTGTAAATACTGTTAATCCTCATTAACTGGGTACCTCATACTCTTCTTCACCTTGCTTCGTTTACTTGCTGAAACTTGTGTCTACCTTCCGATTCTCTTATTCCTTTTTACCGTAAGAGTGGATAGATATTCTTGCCTTAGGGATCCTTATAAATAATCTTACTCATCTTAGTACACACATGATCTGCTGAATACCTCATAAGCATGATGCAAAAATTGAGTTCCTCTGACTCAACTCTTCTACAACTATATCTCTTATCAACCGTCTTTTGGGATGTAGGTATCGTCTTATTACGAATAAAATAGAATTTAGGAGTTTGAATTTCTACGATTGAGCTCTACCACACGATCTAGAGTAAGAAGAAAGAGCGACAATCCTAAATGCCCTGTAGCCTCTTGCTTATAAGTGTGTGCACAACACACCTATAAACAAGACTCTACTAGACACGGCTTGTTGACTCCCTAGGACAGAACTGCTCTGGTACCACTTTTATCACGACCCAAACCAATGGGCCGCAACGGATACCCGGTGACTTAATCAATCGAGTACCAATGTAGCGTATCTTTCATGTCATACTATCATATAGGTAAATGATCCGGAAAGGCTATCATAAGATAACTAGGATAAAACATGAGGGAATACTCGACATAGGACGATCCAACATGTAATACAAACTTATACTTATGACATACGGGCCTTTGAGGCCAAAATGATCACTCGTACACTGAACATAGGCCGACAAGGCCATACAATCTTTCATATACATGACATATGTCTACAAGTCTCTAAGAGTAGATAAGTACCATAAAGGCCGGGACAAGGTCCCCTATACCAATCAATACATGTCCAAAGCATACTAACCAAATAAGCAACTCCGGATCAAATAGAGCGCACCAACACCTTCCACTGAGCTGATAGCCTACTTGGAGGACTCTCAACCTATCTATCGGGACATGTGGGTATGAAACGCAGCGTCCCCAGGAAAAAGGGACGTCAGTACAAATAATATACCGAGCATGTAAGGAATGAAAATTAGTAAATAAAAGACATGAGAGAAACATGGAGTAAAAGACTCAACATGTATGTCTGAATAGCTCTGTGAATCATGTAATATTATAATTGTTACACCCTATGTTTTGTACATGAAAGTATGCCATAAGCAAATCGACGCAAGCTCGGGAATGAGAATATTTTGACATTACAAGTATTATGTTATTTAAAACAACGGATATGTAAATTCATGAAGGTGAGAGGGTAAGCAAATGGAAGAAAATGAGTTTCGTTGAAGCTTGGCAATTTGGGATAAAATACAGTCCGACCTATAATACCCGGTATTTATGGACTAGTGTCACACAAGGTACTACATGACCATGATAGTAATGCGTACAAGGTAAGTTAAAAGTTATTATTATTTTAAGTAATTTGAGATAATTCTTAATTATGGGGGTGATTGGTTAATTATTGGATAATGGGATACCCAATTAATTAAGGAATTATATTGGATAATGATTAAGGGAATGAGATGGAATCCCCCTATTCAAATTAAAATGACTCATAGCTTAGAATGAAAGGTGGTCATTTAAGTGCCATACACATGACACTTACGTAAATATATTTGAAGTTTGGCCTTAAAACAATCAAAGGTGATCATATAGATTTCTTCCAAAATTCCAACATTTAAAAAAGAACGGAAGTTAATCTCAATCCAACAAGAAAAATTCCAACGAATATTTTGGCTTCAACGGAAATTAATCTTGAGACAAAAAAATTCCAACGAGATTTCTTAGCACCGTAGCAACATGAGATTTTGCGATTCTAAAGGAGTACGGTGAAAACTTTTCCAATAATATCATACAGATTTTTTTCCTACTCCAGGTATGTTAAGGCTATCTCTTCTTTCTTTTGGCATGATCTATACGACACAAACGAAACGAGCAAATGCATAATTTCCATAAATGACTCTATTCATAGAAATACTAGAGATGATTATGTTATTGATTCCCCATGTGTCATATTATTCTATCATCTGTTCATGGGTCTCAAAAATACGTAAGTTGGTAAAGTTTATTTCATGATATTAATCAGCGGTATAATGGTCTTATGACATACCGAGAGATTTTATTAATGTATTTCATATGCATTTCATGCATTTATACATGCATATTGACCCATGACCAGATGACGTTATATACGCGTATATATGTATATAGGATATGGAAAAAAGTTACAGCGTTATATACGCAATACCACCTGATCAGCTGGTATATGTTGATGATTTGCCCACAGTGGCTGAGATGATATGATGGGATGCCCTCATAGGCTTGATGATATTATAAATACATGTACCTATGCACGACATGACATTCATACGCATATGCATGACACTATAAGTGTTTCGCGATTTACAGAGTTATCCAGACTTACAGGTTGAGTCATTTACTCTATATTTCTTCCATGTCTTTTATGTACTTATTTATGTGCCTTACATACGCAGTACATTATTCGTACTAACGTCCCTTTTGCTTGGGGAAGCTGGGTTTCATGACCGCAGGTCCCAGTATACTGGTCGAGAGTTCTCCAAGTAGGTTGTCAGCTCCGCGGAAGATGTTGGTGCGCTCCATTTGCTCCGGAGTTTCTTGTTTGGTTAGTATGATTTAGACGCGTATTGTTGGTATGGTGGGGCCTGTCCCGACCTTTATGTTAAGTGTATACTCTTAGAGGCTTGCAGACAGATGTCTTTTTCATGTATACGAATGCTTGTATGGCCTTTCCGGCCTATGTTTTGAGTTTACAAATGATCATGTTGTCCTTATAGGCCCATATATCACATGTATAAGTTTTTATATCAGGTTGGGTCGTCCTATATCGAGTATTCCTCTATATTTATTCTGGTTAGCCCATAACGATCCGTTTGTCCCATTTGCCAATGAAAGTGAAATAAGAAAGATATGTTATGCTGGTACTCGGTTAAGTAAGGTACTCGGTGCTCGTTGCGGCCCATAGGTTTGGGTCGTGACAATAATGTCATGCATATGCGTATAAATGTCATACCATGCATGTATATGCGTTCATAACATCATTAAACCTCTAAGGGCATCTCATCGTATCATCTCGGCCACTATGAGCAAAATCATCAACGTATACCAGCTGATTAGGTGGTGGTGCGTATATAACGATGTAAACTTTTCCCATATCCCATATACATATAATATACATGTATTTAGCGATCCAGTTATGAGTCAATGTACATGTATACATGAATGAAATGCATAATAAGTACGTTAATAACATTTCTCGGTATGTAATAAGATCATTATGCCTTTGATTAATATCATGAAATAAACTTTATCAACTTACGTGTTTTCGGAGACTCATGAACCGATGATAGAATAATAGGACACATGGGATATCAAGAACATAGACACTTCTAGTACTTCTATGAAAAGAGTCATTTATGAAAGTTGTGCATTTGCTCGTTTCGTTTGCATCGTATGGATCATGCCAAAAGAAAAGAAGGTATAGTCTTAACATATCTGAGTCGATTCTCTTGACATTTCCTCTAACACACGTCTTTGTGAAAAACACATAACGGTGGATTGAAGTAGGAAAAAATCCGTATAATGTTCTTGAGAAATATTATACCAGGCTCCCTTAAAATTTCAAATCCCGTTGCTATTACGTAGTGTAACTTCGTAAGAATTCCTTTGCTGAAGATCGTTACTTGTGAATTTGATATAAGCAACTCTTTGTGAATTAGAGAGGTCTTATACCTTAGTGGGTGTGGGCCCCACTAATTTGATGAATTGTCCACTTAATCCTCTAAAAGTGCCACCTTACTTTATGAACTTAAGAGTCATGTTTAACTAAGGCTCTTGGCTGCCACGTTGGGGCCCTTTAGGTTTTATCCACAATTCCTTAATTACATTGTTAATCTTCCATAAAAAATTCACAATTAACCAAATATCCACAAAATTAAGAATTATCTCAAATTACTTAAAATACTACTCACTTTTAACACACTTTATACATCTTACTATCATGGTCATGTGGTACCTTGTATGGCACTAGTCCATAAATACCGGGTATTACAGCTTGGACCGTATTTATCCCAAAATATCAAACTTCGACGAAACTCATCTTCTTCAATTTGCTTACCCTCTCACCTTCACGAATTTACTTATCACTTGTTTGAAATAGCATAATACTTATAACCTCAAAAATAATCTCATTCCTGAGCTTACCTCGATTAAGTTACGACGAAACTTTAATGTACGAAAATACGGGATGTAACATCTCCTTTCTGAGCTTTTATCAATTTACTTATGGCGTATTTTCACGTACGAAAATATGGGGTGTAACAAGAAAAAGGAAAATAAAAAGAGAGTGGGATTTTCCTTATTCTAATGTTAATAACCTTTCTTCTTTCTCTAGTTGTTTTGTATCTTGTGAAGGAATTTTTGGAGATGAACCATCAAGTGAAGTTCAATCTACTTTGATGAACTTGGAAAAAGATCAAGCTACCTTTTCACTTTAGAAGAGCTTCAAGGTAAAATAACTTATCCTTCTACTCATGATACTTTAGTTGATTCTGGTGACTATAAGTTTGAAGGATAGCTATGACATTGATGACTTTGATACTTGTATTTATCTTGTAATGAGAAAAATGGTTATGGCTTGCAACTAGCTAGGAGTTCTTGTGCATCATTGGATGATTCTAGTTCTTTGTTTAATAGTTCCTTAGCTAGTGATATGTGTGGTGTTGAATTTTGATAACAACACGATAGGGGTCCAACAATTACTAAAGAAAATCAAGAAACGTGCGGAAGATAAAAGAAAATAAAGAAAAAAAAAAGACGAAAAAAAAAGATAGAAGAAGTCTATTCTTGAATTTTAATTCTAAGAACAACAATTAGCTAACAAACAACTAATCGTCTTTGGTAGAGACTTAATAATAAGAAATAGATTGTGAATCCCGATCCTTTTAGAATAACAAGAACAACAATAAGCCTAAACTTATCACCTTTATTGAATACCTATAAGTGATCTAAGATTTCGAAAAGGGTTTAATCTTACCAGCTTAAGTTGAGTCTTGAAGGTTGAAGAATAAATCCAAGAGTAGCCACAAACAATAGTGCAAGAAAAATCTCACAATTTGTTTTTGATATTGTCTATATAATCTAAGTCTAAAACAAAGAAAACACATTTTATATAGAGAGACGTCACGAAATTGTACCTAAAAATAAGGAAATAAAGTCCTAAACTACTTTGGACACCAAGTCCAACTACCTTAGGAAAAGGAAAATACTAGGAAGGCAAAACCAAGTCATTCTTAGAAAGTAATTCCAAAAATCTTAGTAAAAGAAAAACATAACCTTAACTAACTAGGAAGCAATAAATAAAGTCTCATAATATATGGAAATAAGTCCCAAACCAATCTTGGATTTGGAAATCTTGAAGGAAATTTGCAAGTAACTTGGCACCAACTTGCACTCAACATATAGCACGACTATTGTACCCTTATTGTGCATTAATTAAGTCTTTTTTATGCTATAAAACGTGGTTTTATGGAGGACTTCATGAGCTGCAATTTTGGACACATTTTAGGTGCCAAATTGGTCCAACTGTGGCCTGATTTGGACCTTCTTCAGAAGATGTTTCTTGGGAGAATCAACCTTTTCTTGGACGTGAATTTGGACATAAAATAATTATAACACCTAGATAACTCATATCATTTATCCTTAAGCTCTTCCTCCCAACTAACCACTTCTTTGATCGCTCCTGAAGTCCAATGATCTTATTCTGCAACTTTTTAGCTTGAGATCTTGTTAAAGGGGCTCTTTGAGATTCTCTGAATTAAACTTGTCCTTGAATAGATTTGAGCTTCCTATGATGCTATCATTCCTCTCTTCTTGAAGAAAATTTGCCCTCGAATTTTGACCTTGCAAGAAAACGAAGACAGGCACTAGTAAATGGCATCCACTATTCTGAAAAAATGGTAAGAATAAAATAAGATAGTGATCATGTGTCCACTTAACCCAATTAAGTCTAATTTGGGTAAATACTCATTTATAAAGCATATGGACATCATCATCCCAATAAAATTTATGCCTACTCAGATTTGTCCCATAAAAACCTCTCTTAAGGTAGTCCGCAAATGTGCAAGACAATGAAATTATAAAAGATTGGTCACGCATAAATTTAAAACAAGTATATCTACAACATTTATCAAATAAGACTCTTTTATGATATAGCCAAATATCAATTATAAATCCTATGGATTCTTCTACATGTAAGTTATTCAAAGGAGCACATAAATTCTCAGAAAGGTCAGAAGAACCCATAAATTCCAAAATTAAAATTTTAATGCATTCAAGCTCATGATTATAACTTCCCCAATAATATTCGCAACATCAACAGATTCTACATAATTTCTCAAACGGCACAGAAAGAGTCAGATAGGTTCATGAAAGAGTATTTGATCACTAATATCACAATAATCGTGTCCTCTTTACTAGAAGCAAACACTTTTATAGGCTCATAATCAACATTACTAGAGGAATGACTTCCCATCGAACAACAAAAGTCACATTCTTGCAATTTATCACATGAAAACTCATTAGACACTTGAATAAGAGAAGAAAGAACATTTAGCTCATTAGCAAGCCTCTTCTCATAAATTTCATGCCTCCTTCCACCAAGTTGGAATGCATAATCATCTATGTCATATTCAATTTCAAAAGTAAGAAAATTACACTTGCACTTGAACTTAGATATTACATTTAATGACTTGATATGCATCAAAATATCATCATCCACAAAAATTTATAAAGTCACCAACATAAGAAATAAGAGTACAATTGACCTCCAAAAATACCTTAGGTGTTCTAGAAAGACCAAGAATGTGAATAAACCAATTATACATACCATATTTGGACTTATTTATTAATGGAACAATATCACCTTTTATTCTCTTATGCAATGGCTCTAACTTAGCAATGCCTTTAGGGAACTCCATGTTGTAAACCTGTAAACAAGGATCAAAATAGTCAAAAGGTGCAACAACAAAGAAATTAATCAAGGTCTTATCTTCCACCATCCAACAAGAATTGATTTCGCAAAATTCATGTTGATATCCGATTGGATCCTTTGCTACCTCTTGTGCCTCACCTCCCCTTTCAAAATGTCTTTCCACATATGGCTGCACAAAATCACAAGAACTAAAACAAGAAAGAGTTAATAGATTAGGAAGTAAAGAAACTTTTTTCTTGCTTACACTCTCTTTGGTTATCACAAGACTGACTTTTTCCTCACTCTTAGCTTCTTTTCTCTCAATAAAGTTCTTTTTCTTTTTCTTCACTCAATTCCTCCTGTTTTTCTCTTTGTACCTCACTGAATTTTGTTATCTCGTTGCCTTCCCTCTTTTCTTTTCCCTCAAGCTCACTCTTTTTCTCACTTGACATCCCTTTCTCTTCACTCAACACAACCTCTTTTTTTTTTCTCTCTTGGGATTCCGACATGCACTCCCTTACTCCTCTCATTCTTTTCTCTCTCATATTTTTCCATATTCTCTTTAACAATATTTTCATCTTCACAAATTTGTGACAAATTCAAAGGTCCAAGAATGAGTTTCTTCCTATTAACCTCAGAGTATCTGTTATTTTCCATGTTATATTAAAGCTCTTCTGTAGACATACCATGGCTTTCCCAACAAGCTATGATAATTATTCATGGGAATCACATCACACCAAATCGCATCCTAATACCTTCCAATAAAGAATAGTAATAACACTCTTTTATCTACTTTTACTCCTCTCAACATGTAGGGTTCAATATGCTCAACACAAGGCAAGTTCAATTTCTCAACCATATAATTGCTAATTGAGTTATAGCCATATTCTTTGTCAATTCCAAGGGCACAAATCGTAGATATTACTTTAGTTCTTGTTTGAAAAATAATTTTACCATTGTTGCATTCGGTATACTGTAAGTTCGACTTTTCAAGTTGTTGAGTGATAGATCGCCTCCTTTCACTATAAGTATTTGTTTGAAACATCTTGAACAAATATCAGAAGAATTATGTATCTCTTAAATTTGATTTTTTCCTTCTAATACTCTCACCTCTCTTTGGAGGGAGGGGGCTGCCTTTTTTTTCTTTTTATTTTTTAATTTTTTTAATTTTTTTTTTTGTTCAAGAACCTCTCAAGATTATCAAGATTGAAATCTTGATTAGCCTATACTCTGATACCACTTGATAACAACACGATAGGGGTCCAACAAGTACCAAAGAAAATCAAAAAATGTGCGGAAGCTAAAAAAAATAAAGAAACAAAAAGTCAGAAAATTAAAGATAGATTGAATCCAAGAAACTCTAGTTTCTTGAATTCAAGAAGTCCATTCTTGAAGTTGAATCCTAACAACAATAATTAGCTAACAAAAAACTAATCGTCTTTGGTAGAGACCTAAAAACAAGAAATAGGTTGTGAAACCTGACCCTTTAGAATAACAAGAACAACAATAAGCCTAAACTTATCACATTTCTTGAATACCTAGAAGTGATCTAAGATTTCGAAAAGGGTTTAATATTACCACCTTAAGTTGAGTCTTGAAGGTTGAAGAATAAATCCAAGAGTATCACAAGAGTGCAAAAAAAATCTCAGTATTTTTATTGATATTGTCTATAATAATCTAAGTCTAAAAACAAAGAAGATGTCACGACCCAAATCGAAGGGTCACGGCGGGCACCGGTGCCTGACTCAACCGAGTACCAACGTAACATATCTTTCTTATCGTATTGTCATTGGTAATTGAGCCAATATGGCCACAACTCGTATATAAGTGGGAAAGCACCATATCAATGCACCATATTTCCTAAAACATGAATACATATGGGCCGTTAAAGCCTCTGGCATACTGTACAAAATGAACCTCTATCTACAAAGCCTCTAAGAGTATTAGACATCAAATGTGATAGGGTACCTACCTACCCATAAGTTTGTAGCAAAATTCTGACACGATGACTCATAAACTCAGTTGCACTCCGAATGAGGTGGAGTCTCATTGATCCTTCGCTTAATACCAACCTCGTCTACTATGAGGGCTCGTCAAACTGATTGTCAATACCTGCAGACATGAATGCAGCGTCCCCAATGAAAAGAATGTTAGTACGAATAATGTACTGAGTATATAAGGAACATAAATAAGTATATAAAAGACATGGAAGAAACATAGAGTAACTGAATGTCATGTATATGCGTATGAATGTCATGCCGTGCATGGGTACATGTGTTCATAACATCATCAAGCCTCTGAGGGCATCCCATCATATCATCTTGGTCACTGTGGGCAAAATCATCATCGTATACCAGCTGATCAGGTTGTGGTGCGTATATAATGCTGTAACCTTTTCCCATATCCCATATACATATAATATACATATAAAACGTCATCTAGTCATGGGTCAATGTACATGTATAAATGAATGCAATGCATGAGAAGTACGTCAATAAAACTCTCGGAATGTCATAAGACCATTATGCCTTTGAGTAATATCATGAAGTAAAAAAAATTCAACTTACGTATTTTTCTGAGACCCATGAACAGAAAATGTAATAATAAGACACATTAGAAATTCAAGAACGTAGGCACCTCTAATACTTCTATGAATAGAGTCATTTATGGAAGTTGTGCATTTGCTCATTGTATCGTATGGATCATGCCAAAAGGAAAGAAGGGATAGCCTTAACATACCTGCGCCGGTTCTCTTGACAATTTCTCTAACACACGACAATCACGACAAAACACGTGACGGCAAGATCGGAGTAAAAATTTGTATGATATCCTTATGAAGGATTGCACCGTATTCCCTTAAAATTACAAATCCCGTTGCCATTTCGTAGTATAACTTCGTATGAATTCCCTTGCTAATCCAAGAACTCCCGTTGCTATCTTTGTGAATTTATCCTAATCTTATGTGAAGTCTTGAATTTGAGAAGTGTTCTATGAGTTTTGCTAAAGCACTCACGTTGCCCTTTCCATATTTTTGTGAATTTGAGAGCCTTTTATGGCTTAGCCAAGAATCCCTTTCAAGGTGACACCTAGCAAAGTGATTTAAGAGTCACTTAATGGCTCATATGTTGCTTCCACGTTGGGGGGTTTGTCCCCACCTAGTAGTTATCCACAAATCCTTAATTATATGGTTAATCTCTCATTAAACTAATAATTAACTAATTACCCACATAATTAAGAATTATCTCAAATTACTTAAAATACTACTCATTTTAACACACTTTATACATCATACTATCATGGTCATGTGGTACCTTGTATATGGCACTAGTCCATAAATACCGGGTATTGTAGTTTGGACTGTATTATATTTCAAAATGTCAAACTTCGACGAAACTCATTTTCTTCTATTCGCTTACCCTCTCAGCTTCACGAATTTACTTTTCACTTGTTTGAAATAGCATAATACTTATAATCTCAAAATAATCTCATTCCTGAACTTACGTCGATTAACTTACGATGAAACTTTAACATACAAAAATACAGGATGTAACATCTCATTTCCCAACTTTTATCAATTTACTTATGGCGTATTTTCACATACGAAAACATGGGGTGTAACAGAAGATACCCTTTTATATAGAGAGGGGTCACGAAATTGTTCCTAAAAAATAAGAAAATAAAGTCCTAAACTACTTTGGAAAACAAGTCCAACTACCTTAGGAAAAAGAAAATACTAGGAAGCAAAAACCAAGTCCTTCTTGAAAAGTAATTCCAAAAATCTTAGTAAACGGAAAACATAACCTTAACTAACTATGAAAGCAATAAATATAGTCCCATATATACGGAAATAAGTCCCAAACCAATCTTGGATAGAATCTTGAAAATCTTGAAGGAAATTTACAAGCAACTTGGCACCAACTTGCACTCAACATCTAGCACAGCTATTGTACCCTTCTTGGACAATAAGTAAGTCCTTTTTATGCTATAAAAATATGGCTTTATGTAGGATTTCATGGGCTGCAAGTTTGGACACATTTTAGGTGCCAAATTGGTCCATCACTAACCTGATTTGGACCTTCTTCAGAGGGTGTTGATAGCATATTAGGAAGATCAAATCTATTAAAGGACAAGGATGAAGCTTTGTAATCTCAGAGAGGGCCTTTAACAAGATGTCAAGCTAAAAAGTTGCAAAACAAGGTCATTAGACTTTAGGAACGATCAAAGAAGTTGTTAGTTGGGAAGAAGATCTTAAGGATAAAATATATGAGTTATCTAGGTGTTATAATTATTTTATGGCCCAAGTTCATGTCCGAGAAGAGGTGGATTAGATCCCAATAAATATCCTCTGAAGAAGGTCCAAATCAGGTTACTGTTGAACCAATTTGGCACCTAAAATGTGTCCAAACTTGCAGCCCATGAAGTCCTACATAAATCCACGTTTTTATAGCATAAAAAGGACTTATTTGACGTCCAAGAAATGTACAATAGTCGTGCTAGATGTTGAGTGCAAGTTGGTGTCAAGTTGCTTGCAAATTTCCTTCAAGATTTCCAAGATTTTCAAGATTCTATCCAAGATCGGTTTGAGACTTATTTCCAAATATTATGAGAGTATATTTATTGCTTTCCTAGTTAGTTAAGTTTATATTTTCCTTTACTACGATTTTTGGAATTACTTTCCAAGAATGACTTGCCTTTTGCTTCCTAGTATTTTTCTTTTCCTTAAGTAGTTGGACTTGTTGTACATAGTAGTTTAGGACTTTATTTCCTTGTTTTTAGGTACAATTTCGTGACCCCATCTCTATATAAAGGGTTTCTTCTTTGTTTCTAGACTTAGATTATTATAGACAATATAAATAAAAATTGTGAGATTTTTCTTGCATTCTTGTGTGTGGCTATTCTTGGATTTATTCTTCAACCTTCAAGGCTCAACTTAAGGTGGTAAGATTAAACTCTTTTGGAAATTTTAGGTCACTTCTAGGTATTCATGAAAGATGATAAATTTAGGCTTATTGTTGTTCTTGTTATTCTAAAGGGTCGGGTTTCACAATCTATTTCTTGTTTTTAAGTCTCTACCAAAGGCGATTAGTTATTCGTTAGCTAATTGTTGTTGTTAAAATTCTACTTCAAGAACAGACTTCTTGAATTCCAGAAACTCTTTCTTGAATTCAATCTATCTTTACTTTCTGTCTTCTTTTTTTTTTCTTTTTTTTTCCGCACTTTTTTTAATTTTCTTTAGTAGTTCTCGGATCCCTATCATATTGTTATCAGGTGTTTCTTGGGATCTAACCCACCTCTTCTTGGACATGAATTTGAGCCATAAAATAATTATAATACCTAAATAACTCATATCTTTTATCCTTAAGCTCTCACAACTAACAACTTCTTTGATCGCTCCTGAAGTCCAATGACCTTGTTTTGTAACTTTTTAGCTTGAGATCTTGTTAAAGACCCTCTTTGAGAATTAACCTTGTACTTGAATAGCTTTGAGCTTCCTATGATGCATAACCTAATAGTTTCCAAATGAACAGCATAGCATTGGAGTGCTTTAAAGTAGTCAAGATCAATTAGGCCTATACTTGTAATAATTGACTAAGCTCTTTAGAGCTTATGGGTATTTGGGTTATTTGTAGCTAAATACCCACTC
Source organism: Nicotiana knightiana (assembly GCA_005239525.1). Lineage (NCBI taxonomy): Eukaryota > Viridiplantae > Streptophyta > Magnoliopsida > Solanales > Solanaceae > Nicotiana > Nicotiana knightiana. Next base: position 41,214 of record ML420623.1, on the reverse strand, counting down.
TAGTATAAATAGCCCTTTAGGCTTTTATTTTAGGTAGACTTGATGAATGATAAACTTGAAGACATGCAAGTCTCACACTCTATCCTTATCTTTTAATTAATGCATTTATCTTTATGTCTTTAATTCCCTTATTGCTTTATTTATACTTTCATTAGAGATAGATTAGTCTTAGTTGGTGAGCAATTAGTAGTGAATGCTTAATTGCTTAATTATTTTTTCCAGGTATTCAAGAGTTGTCAATCTTTTGAGGGTTTCACATCTTAGGGTTAAAATTGATTGAGCTCATAGAGGTAATTAGGCTTCATATCCTAATTGGTTCTTGTTCTTCCAATCAATTGTAGGTCTAGTTTTTATTTTCATAGATTAGGGTTACAGTTGATTGACTTCATAGAGGTAATTAGGCTTCATATCCTAATTGGTTCTTGTTCTTCCAATCAATTGTAGGTCTAGCTTTTACTTTTGATTCTGCGTGATTTTTTATATACGTGTTTTCATTGGTAGTTCATATCATCTTCGTATCAGAGCGGAGGTGTTGGATTATTCTATCAATCCTTGGGTCTTTGCTTTGATCAACATCTAATCTGAAAATATAAAAAAAAAGATGGAAAAATCCAAAATAGCAAGTTTACTGTTCATCCATGTTAAAATAGAATTTGTATTGCTTTGTTCTTCACAATAGTATTCAAATTTTGCTTTCCTTGTTCTCAGCTCGATTTTGATTCTGAAAACTTATGAATTTCTTCAGAGCTTGTACTACTGGTTTGAGTTCGGATTAAAGCTGGGTTTGAACTTCTGATCCCTAAGACATCGAACAGCTGAATCGATTTTGGGGATTTTGCTCCAGTTCAGAGATTGGAGTACAAAAAATTGATTGGGTGTTAGTGATTCTTGTTGGAAACATCTTTTTGAATCCCTATCTCTGATTTTCTAGGATTTTTGGTTCGAAATTTTGAGTTGATTGTGCGAAGAAGAAGAAGACCTAGGGTTCGTCGATTTTGTGAGTGTTTGTTCAAATTAGCCAATGGATTTTACTCGGATTGTTTAGTGGAAGTTGAATCCAAAGTTTGAGTTCGTTTAGATTTAGACGAGATTGGATTGAAAATTTCTTGAATCAGTCGAAGAACTTGCTGCTGTGTTCTTCAACTTCTGGGATTGAGTTTGAAGTTGGGTAGCCTATGCATCGTCCTTACGCACCCACACGTAACCAATTCCAAAAGCAATCGGGTTTGATTCCTTGAGTATTAAACTGAATTTCATCTTGTTTCTCTGTTCCTCTGATCTTTGAACTAATATCATCTGTGGCATTCTATGAGTTCTGGAAATTTTCGATTTGGTTTGGACCATTGGCTGATTTCGTGAAATGATTTGTGATTGAGTATGAACCAATAAAGTCGACTCGCGTAGTTTATTCCTTGAATAACTGATTGGTTCGACTGAATTTGAGTTCAACTTCAACGAACATCTGCCATTTCAGGAATTAATTTCTTGAAGCTATTGTGTAGCCTACGCAACGTCTCTACGTAATCCTCGACGCTTCAAGTTTGGTTCTTCTGAGCTTAAAGATAGCTGTTTGTTGAAATATTGAAGGGATTTGGGAAAGATTATCTTCTTATTGATTCGTGACTACACTTCTACTCGATCGTTCTGAGTTAACTAATTTTGATAAGTGAAATTCGACTCGCATTGCTTAGCTTGATTTCTGAGTATTGAGCTAAATTCTGTTCTCGATTTGTTGCTGCCGTTTGTGAATCTCAGTCCTTAATAGAGTTTCTTAGTTGCTAGATCATCCTTGTATTTGCTGAATTGTTATTGGTTTGAACTATTGTATGAAGTTCTTGATGGGAATTCAGTCGAAATGCTGAACTGATCTATGAGCTTGTTCTAGTTTTGCACTGAAATAGGATTGTTTTGGCTTGCTGTTAATCGAGAATGACTTGATTGACATTGTTGAAATACTGGTGTCTTACTGTTGTAAAAGTTTGGATTGACTTTCTAAACTGTTGGAGTGTTGAATATGCTTGTAATCAGTTTTGAGACCTGCTGCAGTCGATACATCAGCTGTTTGCTACTGAAAGGTTTTGAGAAGTTGAATCTAGGACTATTTGTACTGGGAATTTGATTGAGCTTCCGAGTCAGATTATAGCTGCTGAAGTCTACATTGTTTAACAACAAAATTACAGTTTGAGAAAGGTTTCTACCAGTTCAAAAGCTAAATTTGGTACTGTTTCAGCTGCTTGGATGAACCAGTTCTGTTGCTGAAATTTGAAGCTGCAAATTCTGCCAAGTTTGAGCAGTTGTTTCTGCCTAGATTTAAAGGTTCCGCAATAGTTAACTAAGATCAGAAATGCAATAGTTTGAGCAGGTTTTGACAGCCAAAATCTACCATATTTCTGCACTATTTGAGCAGGAAAATCTGCACAGCTTGGGGTGAAACTTCTGCCCTGTTGAGTTGCTGTCTGCAGTATTTGAAACAACGTCTGCATCTGTGAGCAGCTGAAACCTGGACCATTGGAGTAGCATTAGAGCAAAGAAAACCTGCACTGTTGAGTTGTGTTTCTTTGATCAGTTTGTGCAGTAAATTCACAGCAAATACTGTACTAATTTGCTGTAGTTACTGCATAGTTTGAAGTATAAGTGCAGAGGATTCCTTCTAAAAAAAATTGTTCAGGTTCTTGAGTATCAACTTGTTACCCCCTATGTTTTCGTACGTGAAAGTACGCCATAAGTAAATTGATGAAAACTCGAAAATGAGATATTACATCCCGCATTTTCGTACTGTCACGACCCAAACCGATGGGCCGCGACGGGCACCCGGTGCCTTACTCAATCGAGTACCAACGTAACATATCATTCTTATCGTAATATCATTGGCAAATGGGCCAAACGAGCCATCATAGGCTAACCAGAATAAACATAAGGGAATAGATATAAAAACTTATACATGTGACATACGGGCCTATAAGGCCAAAATGAACACTCATACACTAAACATAGGCCGACAAGGCCCTATTATTTTTAATATACATGACATATGTCTACAAGCCTCTAAGAGTAGATAAATATCATAAAGGTCGGGACAGAGCCCTGTCATACTAAACAATACACGTTCAAATCATATTGACCAAATAAACAACTCCGGAACAATGGAGCGCACCAACATCTTCCACTGAGCTGGTATCCTACTTGGAGGACTCTCGACCTGTCTATCGGGACCTGAGGGCATGAAACGCAGCATCCCCAGGAAAAAGGGACATCAGTACAAACAATGTACCGATATATAAGAAATGAAATTCAGTAAATACAAGAAATGAGAGAAACATGGAGTAAAAGACTCGATATGTAAGTCTGAATAGCTCTGCGAATAATTTAATACTTATAAGGTCATGCATATAAATGAAACTTCCCATAGCGGCTTATTATGATTTATGACTTGCGGGGACTGGTGGTCCGGGATTCGGAGGTATTTAGAGTGCTATAGGAACATTTTGGTTCTTTAAGGTTGGCCTTTAAGGCCAAGTTTGACTTCGGTCAACATTTTGGGTAAACGACCTCAGAATCGGATTTCGTCGGTTTTGGTAGCTTCGTATGATGATTTTGGACCTGGGCGTATGTTCAGAATGGGTTTCTGATGACCCGGGAGCGTTTTGGCGCCCAATACTGAAATAAGAAGTTCCTATTGTGGTTTGGGGCTTTTTTTGTGTTATCGAGGTCCGAACAGAATTTCGAGACCGGGAATAGTTCTGTTATGTCATTTGTGACTTGCCTGCAAAATTTGGTGTCATTCCGAGTAGTATAGGTCGGCTCGGCGCGTTGTTAGAGAAGTCTAGAAAACTTAAAGTTCCTAAGTTTTGTTCTTGGGGTTTTGAGTGTGATTTTGAGTTTTAGCATTGTTTTGGATGTTCCGAAGGCTCGAGCGAGTCCGTATTATGATTTGGGACTTGTTGGTATATTTGGACGGGGGATCGGGTGGGCCCAAGTGCCTCCCGGACACCACACGAGGCCAAAAAACCAGCTGAAATAGTTGTTGGTGCACCAGTTCTGATGTGACCGCAGGTGCGGTTGCCCATTCGCAGGTGCGGGACTGCTCCTGCGGTCCCAGCCTCGCAGGTGCGATGCCCCAGTGGGCAAGCCGTTTCTTGCAGCTGCGGACAAAGTTCCGCAGGTGAGGTCTCCACTCCGCAGGTGCGGGCCCAGGCTTCCTTGTCTATTTCCGCAGGTGCGAGCCTTTGCTCGCAGGTGCAAGACCGCAGATGCGGTCCTCGAGCCACATGTGCGGAAACACTGTTCAGACAGTGTGTTTTTATACACAGGATTTAATTCATTTCCCTTATCTTCTTCTTCATCCTTGGTGCGATTTCCACCATTTTAGAGGGGCAAACGACCTGGTTATTGAAGGTAAGTAAATTCTACTCTATTATTAGCTTCATGCATGGATTACAAACTAAATTAACTACCTAAATTAGTGAAAAATTAAGAATTTGGTAGTAACCTATGGCTTTCGATAATTTGAGAATTTACCTGTGAATTTGCTATGAAATCAAGTAGAAATCATGTATTAACGGTCCTTATGCTATGGGTGGGTATTCCCTGCGGGAATATTTGGAATCCGAGCATGTGGGCCTTGGGTTGGATTTTAGAATTTCTTCAAGAATGGTGAATTTGGCTAAGTAATAGGAGAATTCCCTGCTTTGGATATAAATTGATATATTTTTATATCATTTGGCTAGTTTCGAGTATGTGGGTGTCGATTTCGGGGTTTCGGGCGCATTCTTGAACCAGAGAGTAGGTGCGACACGAGGTGAGTCTCATTTCTGACCTTATAAGGGGGAACTGTCCCCTTATGTGATTTGAATGATATATGTGATAATTGTGGGGGCTACGTACGTACAAAGTGACGAGAGTCCGTACGTAGCGACTATTATTATGTCCGGGTAGTTAGGCCCACATCATGCCTTGTGTTTTACTTGATATGAATTGTATGCTTAATGAATTAACGTTACATGTTGCTTATTTCCCCGAAGTTATGGAATTTGAGAAAAACTTGTAAGAAATTGTTCACTGAAAGGTATTTTCTTTTAAAAGGAATAATGTGTGTGCATGTGACCGCTTCGCAATTTACTTTCCGCGAGCGGAGTGTGATTTCCCCCACTCTTATGGGAACGGGTCGTACACCACGGCGGATTGAGAGATGCACTTTTGGTACGGGCCATTCGATCCTCGGCAATGCATAGAACGGATTGAGAGATGCACTTTTGGTATGGGCCGTTCGATCCTCGGTAGTGCATAGAGAGGATTGAGAGATGCACTTTTGGTACGGGCTGTTCGATCCTCGGCAGTGCATAGATGTGAGTACTTTGTAGAGAAGTGAACTTTTGGTACGGGCCGTTCGATCCTCGACAGTGCACGGACATGACTATCTTATGACTCCGGCCGGTTGTCCTTACCTTGCATGCGTATGATTTATTTGTTACTAAATTCATGGATATTGATTTGACAGATATTTGGGGGAAGTGAAGTGGCAATTGTTTTATTCATTCCCAATACTTTTTCTTGGATTTCAGTACCTTACATATATAGTTGTTGCTTCAATGCCTTTACATGCTTACCGTTTCTATTATATTCTGTTAAAAATTATACTGTTGGACCTTAGTGAGTGTCATGTCGACCTCTCGTCACTACCTCTTCGAGGTTAGGAGGGATACTCACTAGGTGCATATATATTTATGTACTCATGCTATACTTCTGTAATTAATTGTACAGGTTCTGAGGCTGGTGCATCTGGTTATCCGACTGGAGCTTGACGTATATTCTGGACCTGACTCCATGGTGAGCTGCCTCCTTTGACGATTCTCAGCAGTACTATGGAGTTATATTTTTTTTATTTCTGTCTACTTCTTTCAGACAGCAGTACCGTTTGTATCATCTTTTGTATATTCTACTAGTTCGCCTGTTGACTTGTGACACTAGTTCCTGGCACACACATAGTAGACTCTATATTTTGGGATTGTATATATTGGCTCATGATCCTCGTGGCTGTATTTACTTAAGTTGGTTAATGTATCCGCTTTTATTTAAATTATCTAAGCTTAAAATTTTTTGTAAGTGTGGGGTTGGTATGTCAAATAAGGATAATCTCACTAGTAAGCAACTGTTGGCTTGCTTGACTCCGGTGTTGGGCGTTATCACAACCTGTTGGATTTTGGGTCGTGACAACATGGTATCAGAGCACTAGGTTCACGTAGCCTCACGAGTCACGGGCAAACCCAGTAGAGTCTTGCAGATCAGTACGGAGACGTCTGTACTTATCTTCAGGAGGCTATAGGGTGTTAGGAAACCTCTCTTTGTTCTTATTCTATCGTGTAGTCGATGATTTACTAAATTCATTCTTCTATTCTCTCACAGATGGTGAGGACGCGTGCATTTGATGTTCCAGACCTGGGAAGGGCCGCTACCCCCGCTGTCAGAGGTCACGGCAGAGGCCGGGGGAGGGCACCGGCCCGTGGTAATGGACGAGGGCGTCCCAGAGCTATTCTGGTCCCGCCACCAGAGGGCCCTATTATATAGGAGTAGGACGAGGTGCCACCAGTAGACTTTATGACGGTGCCAGGCTTCCAGACAGTCATGGGCTGTATGATGAGATTTATGGACACTATGCCCCAGGCTGGTTTATTTTCAGCAGATCCTGCCACTTCTCAGGCAGGGGGGAGAGTCGAGACCCCTACTTCCCAGGCTGCAGGGTAGACAGCAGCATTACACCATACCCCGGGTACACTGCCCGTGGGTGGGGTCCAGCCTGTTGTAGCAGTACCTAAGCCCAGACCAGCTGCGGACGGCGATCCGCTGAAGTTATTGGATAGATTGACCCGATTTCACCCTCCAGTCTTTAGGGGTGAGCGAGGCGAGGACGCCCAGGATTTTGTGGATAGGTGTAGGGACAGACTGCACAACATGAGGATACTAGAGTCCCACAGAGTTGATTTCACTACCTTTCAGTTGGAGGGCAGAGCTCGTAGGTGGTGACAGTCCTATATTCTCAGCAGGCCAGCAGATTCTCCTCCTGTCACTTAGGAGCAGTGCACGCAGATGTTTCTGGATAGACATATCCCACCTTTTGAGAGGGAAGAGTTGCGGTATCAGTTTGAGCGGCTAGAGTAGGGGCAGATGTCAGTGACAGATTATGAGGCCAGATTCTCAGAGTTGTCTCGCCATGCACTCATGATACTACCTACTGATGTAGAAAGGTTGCGAAGATTTGTGGCTGGGTTGCATCCAGGTATTAGGGCCACCATGGCCCGAGAGGTGGAGATGGGTAATCCTTATCAGCTCGTGGTAGAGATTGCTCGCAGGATCAAGGGGTATCGATCGAGGAGCAAGGAGCAGGGGCAGCAGGATAAGAGGGTTAGATTCTTTGGAGATTTCAGAGGTGCCCAAGCTAGGGGCAGGAGTCAGTATAGCAGTGGTCAGTCCAACAGGCCTTTATATTCAGCACCTTCACCACCTCCCCGAGGTGTTCCAGCGAGACCTCATTTCAGCGCCATGCCAGAGCATTCCTACCGTCCTCCAGCCATTAGAGTTCACACAGTGGTTATCCCATTCATCCGAGATCCTCCGGCCCTTCCTTTAGTGCTATGCCTGAGGGCTCTCATCACCCTCCGACCATTCAGGGTTCTTCTTCAAGGCAGTAGACTATGGTACCTGGGAGTTGTTACGAGTGTGGAGAGCCAGGTCATATGAGGAGGCAGTGTCCCAGGTTTCGGGGCAAGGTCGTACAGCAGGGTCATCAGCCGATGGGTCCGGCACCAGCAGTCCGGCCACCTAGAGGTGGAGGATAGGTCGACAGGGGTCGTCCTAGAGGTGGAGGACAGTCAGGGGGAGGTTAGGCAGCTCCTGTTCACTCTGATAGAGCTCAGCCTTCCGGTACTCCATCCAGATTCTATGCCATTCCGGCCAGATCAGATGCAGTGGCCTCAGACGCCGTGATCACATGTATTATTACAATATGTGGTAGAGAGGCATCGGTGTTATTTGATCCAAGATCCACTTATTCCTATGTTTCGGTCTTATTTGCTCATTTTCTGGATGTCCCTCGTGAGTCCTTGGGTTCACCTATTTATGTGTCCACTCTCGTGGGCGATTTTATGGTTGTAGGCCGGATTTGTCGGTTCTTTGTGATTTTATTTTGTGGGTTCGAGACTCAAGCGGATCTCTTATTGCTCGACATGGTTGATTTCGAGATTATTTAGGCATGGATTGGCTGTCTCCTTATCATGTCGTGCTAGATTTCCATGCCAAGACAGTCACTTTGGCCGTGCCCGAGTCACCTAGGCTGGAGTGGAGAGGTTCCTCAGTTAGTACAGCCAGCCGGGTTATTTCATTCTTGAAGGCTCGACATATGGTCGAGAAGGGTTATCTGGCCTATTTTGCTTATGTGCGGGACACCACCGTCGAGTCTCCGACGATTGATTCAGTGCCAGTTGTTTGAGAGTTTGCTGATGTATTTCCTTCAGATCTTCCGGGCATGCCTCCGGATCGTGATATTGATTTATGCATTGATTTAGCTCCATACACCCAGCCTATATCTATTCCTTCGTACCGTATGGCCCCAAAAGAGTTGAAAGATTGAAGGAGAAGCTTGAGGAGTTGTTAGCTAAGGGGTTCATCAGACCGAGTGTATCATCGTGGGGTGCTCCAGTTCTATTTGTGAAGAAGAAGGATGGGTCTATGCGGATGTGTATTGATTACCGCCAGTTGAACAACGTTACCATTAAGAACAAGTACCCTTTGCCGCGCATCGATGATTTGTTTGACTAGTTGCAGGGTGCTCGTGTGTTTTCCAAGATTGATTTGAGATCAGGGTATCATCAGTTGAGGATTCGGGCTTCAGATGTTCCGAAGACTGCTTTTTGTACGAGATATGGCCATTATGAGTTCCTGGTG
>ML420623.1:4613-31433 GCA_005239525.1 Nicotiana knightiana | reverse complement strand
TTCAGAGTTGGTCGCGTCCTACTTCAGCTACAGAGATCAGGAGCTTTTTGGGCCTAGCAAGCTATTATCGCCGATTTGTGGAGGGGTTCTCTTCTATTACAGCTCCATTGACTAGATTGACTCAGAAGAATGCCCTTTTCAGATGGTCCAACGAGTGTGAGGCGAGCTTTCAGAAGCTCAAGACAACATTGACCTCAGCACCAGTTCTAGTATTGCCTTCCGGTTGTGGGATGTATACAGTGTATTACGACGCTTCACGTGTTAGTTTGGGATGTGTGTTGATGCAGGAAGGGAGATTTATTGCTTATGCTTCACGCCAACTGAAGGCTCATGAGAAGAATTACCCTATGCACGATTTGGAGTTGGCGGCGATTGTTCATGCTCTTAAGATTTGGAGGCACTACTTGTATGAAGTGTCCTGTGAGGTTTATACAGACCACCGTAGCTTGCATCACTTGTTCAAGTATAAGGATCTTAATTTGAGGCAGCGCAGATGGCTTGAGTTGTTGAAGGATTATGATATCACTATTCTTTATCACCCGGGCTAGGAAAATGTGGTAGTAGATGCTTTGAGAAGGAAGGCGGGGAGTATGGTAGCTTGGCTTATATTGCAGCAGGTAGATACCTCTAGCCTTGGACATTCAGTCATTGGCCAATCTCTTGGTGAGATTAGATCTTTCAGAGCCTCATCGAGTTTTAGCACATGTTGTTGCTCAGTCTTTGTTATTGGGGGAGATTAAGGCCCGGCAGTTATATGGTCTGTGCTTAGCAGAGCTTTAGGAGACAGTGGTTCAGGGTAGGGCCAAGGAGGCTACTATTGGTGAGGATGGTGTTCTGAGACTTCAGGGCCACTTATGTGTTCCTAATGTTGATGGCCTGAGGGAGAGGATTCTAGAGGAGGCACACACTTCTCAATATTCTGTTCATCCTGGTGCTACGAAGATGTATCGTGACTTGAAGCAGCATTACTGGTGGAGGAGGATGAAGAATGACATTGTAGAGTATGTGACTAGGTGTCTTAATTGCCAGCAGGTGAAGTATGAGCGCTAGAGGCCAGGAGGCCTACTTCAGCAGATGCCCATTCCTGAGTGGAAATGGGAGTGCATCACTATGGATTTCGTGGTTGGGTTGACTCGGACCTTGCGGAAGGTTGACGCGATTTGGGTCATTGTGGATAGATTGACCAAATCTGCGCATTTCATTCTAGTAGCTACTACTTATACTTCTGAGAGGTTGGCCCAGATCTACATTCGGGAGATAGTCCGGTTGCATGTTGTGTCGGTGCCCATTATATCAGATCGAGGTCCTCAATTCACCTCGCACTTCTGGAGAGAATTGCATAGTGAGATGGGTACCCAGATAGATCTTAGCATGGCATTTCACCCTCAGACTGATGGTCAGTCGGAGCGTACAATTTAGATATTGGAGGACATGCTCAGGGCATGTGTGATTGACTTCGGAGGTCAGTGGGACCAGTTCTTACCTTTGGCCGAGTTTGCTTACAATAATAGTTATCAGTCCAGCATTGAGATGACACCATTTGAGGCCTTGTATGGTCGGCGATGTCGTTCTCCTATCGGGTGGTTTGAGCCTGGCGAGGCTAAGTTATATGGCACCGACCTGGTGAGGGATGCTTTGGAGAAAGTGAAGTTGATTCAGGAGAGGCTCCGTACAGCACAGTCCAGACATAAAAGTTACGCGGATCAGAGGGCGCGTGATGTATCATTTATGGAGGGAGATAGGGTCATGTTGAAAGTCTCGCCTATGAAGGGTATTATGAGGTTTGGGAAGAAGGTCAAGCTAAGCCCGAGGTTTATAGGCCCCTTCGAGGTGTTGAGGCGAGTGGGGGAGGTTGCTTATGAGCTGGCCTTGCCTTCCAGTTTATCAGGAGTTCATCCAATTTTTCATGTATCCATGCTCCGGAGGTACCACCCCGACTTCTCTCATGTGGTTGATTTCAGCACTATTCAGTTGGATGAGAGGTTGGGCTATGAGGAGGAGCCGGTTGCTATTATTGATAGGCAAGACCGCCAATTGAAGTCTAAGAGAGTTTTTGCCGTAAAGGTCCAGTGGAAGGGCCAACCAGTTGAGGAGGCGACCTGGGAGTCCTAGGAGGACATGCGGAGCAGATATCCACACTTATTCAGCACTTCAGGTATGATTCTAGACCCGTTCGAGGACGAATGTTTACTTAAGAGGTGGAGAATGTAACGACCTGACCGGTCATTTTGCGTTATCGGACCCCGTTCCCCAAAATAAAACTTCCCATAGCGGCTTATTATGATTTATGACTTGCAGGGACTGGTGGTCCGGGATTTGAAGGTGTTTAGAGTGCTATAGGAACATTGGTTCTTTAAGGTTGGCCTTTAAGGCCAAGTTTGACTTCGGTCAACATTTTGGGTAAACGACCTCAGAATCGGGTTTCTTTTTCCGGTAGCTTCGTAAGATGATTTCGGACCTGGGCGTATATTCGGAATGGGTTTCTGATGACCCGGGAACGTTTCGGCGCCTAATATTGAAATAGGAAGTTCCTTAAGTTCCTATTGTGGTTTGGGGCGTGTTATTGTGTTATCGAGGTCCGAACGGAATTCTGAGACCGAGAATAGTTTTGTTATGTCATTTATGACTTGCCTGTAAAATTTGGTGTCATTCCGAGTAGTATAGGTCGGTTCGGTGCGTTATTAGTGAAGTCTAGAAAACTTAAAGTTCCTAAGTATGGTTCTTGAGGTTTTGAGGTGTGATTTTGAGTTTTAGCGTTGTTTTGGGTGTTTCGAAGGCTCGAGCGAGTCCGTATTATGATTTAGGACTTGTTGGTATATTTGGATGGGGGCTCGGGTGGGCCCAGATGCCTCCCGGACACCACACGAGGCCAAAAACCCAGCTAAAATAGCTATTGTTGCACCTGTTCTGATGTGACCGCAGGTGCGGTTGCCCAGTCGCAGCTGCGGGACCACTCCTGCGGGACCAGCCTCGCAGGTGTGACCCCCAGGGGGTAGAAAGGTTTCTCGCAGGTGCGGACAAAGTTCTGCAGGAGCGGAGCCGCAAGTGCAGTCCACTCCGTAGGTGCGGGCCCAGGCTTCCTCGTCCATATCCGCAGATGCGAGCCTGTGCTCGCAGGTGCGAGATCGCAGGTGCGGTCCTCAAGTCGCAGGTGCGGAAACACGGTTCAGACAGTGTGTTTTTATACACAGGATTTAATTCAATTCCCTTATCTTCTTCTTCTTCCTTGGGGCGATTTCTACCATTTTAGAGGGGAAAACGACCTGGTTATTGAATGTAAGTAAATTCTACTCTAATATTAGCTTCATGCATGGATTACAAACGAAATTAACTACCTAAATTAGTGAAAAATCAAGAATTGGGTAGTAACCTAGGGCTTTCGTTATTTGAGAATTTACCCGTGAATTTGCTATGAAATCAGGTAGAAATCATGTATTAATGGTCCTTAGTCTATGGGTGAGTAGTCCTTTCGAGAATTTTTGGGATCCGAGCATGTGGACCCGGGATTGGATTTTAGAATTTCTTCAAGAATGGTGAATTTTGCTAAGTAATAGGAGAATTCCCTACTTTGGATATAAATCGATATATTTGTATAACATTTGGCTAGTTTCGAGTCTGTGGGTGTCGAGTTCGAGGATTTTTGAGACGCATTCTTGAACCAGGGAGTAGGTGCGACGCAAGGTGAGTCTCCTTTCTAACCTTGCAAGGGGGAACTGTCCCCCTAGGTGATTTGAATGCTATATGGGATAATTGTGGGGGCTACGTACGTACAAAGTGACGAGAGTCCGTACGTAGCGACTATTACTATTATGTCCGGTAGTTAGGCCCACATCATGCCTTGTGTTTTACTTGATATGAACTGTATGTTTAATGAATTAATGTTACATGTTTCTTATTTCCCCGAAGTTATGGAATTTGAGAAAAACTTGTAAGAAATTATTCACTGAAAGGTATTTTCTTTTAAAAGGAATAATGTGTGTGAATGTGACCGCTTCGCAATTTACTTTTCGCGAGCGGAGTGTGATTTCCCCCACTCTTATAGGAACGGGCCGTACGCCACGGCGGATTGAGAGATGCACTTTTGGTACGGGCCGTTCGATCCTCGGCAGTGCATAGAGAGTATTGACATATGCACTTTTGGTACGGGCCGTTCGATCCTCGGCAGTGCATAGAGAGGATTGAGAGATGCACTTTTGGTACGGGCAGTTCGATCCTCGGCAGTGCATAGATGTGAGTACTTTTTAGAGAGGTGAACTTTTGGTACGGGCCATTCGATCCTCGTCAGTGCACGGATATGACTATCTTATGACTCCGGCCGGTTGTCCATTCCCTGCATGCGTATGATTTATTTGTTACTAAATTCATGGATATTGATTTGACAGATATTTGGGGGAAGTGAAGTGGAAATTGTTTTATTCATTCCCAGTACTTTTCTTGGATTTCAATACCTTACATATATATTTGTTGCTTCACTGCCTTTACATGCCTACCGTTTCTATTATATTCTGTTAAAAATTATACTGTTGCACCTTAGTGAGTATCATGTCGACCTCTTGTCACTACCTCTTCGAGGTTAGGCAGGATACTCACTAGTTACATATATATTTATGTACTCATGCTACGCTTCTGTATTTAATTGTACAAGTTCTGAGGCTGGTGCATCTGGTTATCCGACCGGAGCTTGACGTATATTCTGGACCTGACTCCACGGTGAGCTGCCTCCTTTGGCGATTCTCAGCAGTACTATGGAGTTATCTTTTGTTTATTTCTGTCTACTTCTTTCAGACAGCAGTACAGTTTGTATCATCTTTTGTATATTCTACTAGTTCGCATGTTGGCTTGTGACACTAGTTCCTGGCACACACATAGTAGACTCTATATTTTGGGACTGTATATATTGGTTCATGATCCTTGTGGCTGTATTTACTTAAGTTTGTTAATGTATCCATTTTTATTTAAATGATTTAAGCTTAAACATTTTAGTAAGTGTGGGGTTGGTATGTCAAATAAGGATAATCTCACTAGTAAGCAACTGTTGGCTTGCCTGACTCCGGTGTTGGGCGCCATCACAACCTGTGTTGGATTTTGTGTCGTGACAGGGTTTGCCTTGGAAGCCACCCTACCTAGTTTTAAAGACTTTTTACTCCTATAAATAGGAGTTCCTTTCATTCATTGTGGTACTTGATTATTGATTAATAGTATTATACTTTGAGAGTTCTTTGAACCTTTGTTACTTATGCTTTGAGATTTATCTTTCAATCTTTACTAGTTCATAGTTCAAGGTAGTAAGATAACTTCTTTATTATGATATCATTGATTCCTTCGTGGTATTCTTAGAAGGCGATTAATACTAGTTATTAATTGTTGTCTCAGGTTACTCGTAAAGCGGTCAAGATCCGAATCTATTATTTTTTATTTGTTCTTAAGTAAAGGCGTTTGATTTCTTCAATAAATCAAAACGTTGTTGCTTGGATCTTGTCAAGGCTTTAGAACTTGCGTTCTTGGAATTCTTTCCCTGAATTTTCCCATATCCTTTTTTTTTTGCACTTTAATTCTAGTCGTTCAATTCCTTATTGTTATTGCTTCCATATTTACTTCACAAATTCTTACTCTAGTTTGAATTCCCGACCTGTTTGTTATCAAGTGGTATCCGAGCGGTTCTATCAAGATTCCGTTCTTGATAATTCTTGGGATTTTTTGAATACTAAGAGCAAAACAAAATGTTACTCTTTAACAAAGGAAACAAGAAGAGGGGATCCTTGATTTCAAAGATAAGAAAAAAATTCAATTTTTCTTACTCTTTCTGATCTAAGTATATAATCCTTTCCTTTTTGTTCGTGTCTTGTTTCAACCGAGCCTACTAGTTCTAGGATTTGGTTCTTCTCTCATTCGTTCCCCAAAAATCTATATATACTACTAAGAACTTCATACGAGTTGGGTTTAACTATAAATCTACAAAGTATTTTGTTCAAAGTTTATTTCGAGAGAAAAAAAAGGCAAGTGTGAGGGAAAACGCCAATTTGTGGGATACAATTACAATTTGTGCTATCACACTTTCAAAGAGAGCTACAACAACATCTTTGTAACGACCCGACTGGTCGTTTTGAGCTCTAGCGCGTCATTCAGCGGTTTGAAGTCGTGAGCAGCTTCGTTTCAGGTATTATGACCCGTGGGCATGGTCGGAATTGAATTTCAGGAAGTTTAGAATTGATTTGGAAAGAAAATTCTCATTTCAGAAGCCTTAAGTTGGAGAAATCAACTAAGATCAGAATTTTGAGTAAACGACCTCCCAATCAGGATTTGAAGGTTCCTGCAGGTTCGTATGATGATTTCAGACTTGGGCGTATATCCAGATCAGGTTCTGGATAACCCGGGAGCATTTCAGTGCATATTGTGGAAGTTAGCATTTTAGAAGAATTTCATAGATTTGGGATTGAAGTGCATTTCAGTGTTGTTGATGTCCGTTTGGGATTCTGAGTCTGGGAATATCTTTGTATGGTGATTCTGGAGTTGGGAGCGCGATCGGAAGTGAATTTGGGTGTCCGTAGGTTATTTTGGAGTCATTTGGCTAAAGATAGAAATTTGAAGGTTTTTGAGAAATCCGACCGGAAGTGGAAGTTTTGATATCGAGGTTGGAATGCGATTCCAAAAGTTGGAGCAGGCCCGTAATGTTAAATATGACTTGTGCGCAAAATTTGAGGTCAATCGGACGTGATTTGATAGGTTTCGGCATCGGATATAGAAGCTGGAAAATTCTAAGTTCATAAAGTTGGGAATTGGGTGCGGTTCGTGGTTTCGATGTTGTTTGATGTGATTTGAGGCCTCGAGCAAGTCCGCATTATGTTTTGGAACAGGTTGGTATAATTTGACGGGGTCCCGGGGGCCTCGGGTGGATTCCGGGTGGTTAACGGATCAATGTTTGATGTTGAAGAAGGCTGAAGGTTGCTGTCATCTGGTGTAACCGCACCTGCAAGGTTTGACCGCAAGTGAGGAGCCGCGGGTGCGGCTAAGGGCGCCGTAGGTGCGAGTTCTGGGCTGGAGCTGAAGGGGCCACAGGTGCGGAAGATTCGGTCGCACCTGCGGAAGCGTAGGTGCAAAGAAGGGACCGCAGAAGCAAGGGATGCTAGGTTGAGTTAGAGCCGCACCTGTGATGGAATTTCCGCAGGTGCGGAGCTGCAGGAGCGGCTATTGGACCGCAGGTGCTAAGGGAGGCCTGGGCAGAATGTTAAAGTCAGGTTTTTGTCATTTCTCACCCATTTTTCATTTGTCATGGGCGATTTTGGAGAGCATTTCAAGGGGCATTTTCGTCAGGCATCAAGGTAAGTAAATTCCTCCCGTTTGTAAGTTAAATACAAGATTATATGCATGGATTAGGTATGGAAATTGGTAGGAATTTGGAAAATTTTTGAAGAAACCTAGAAAATGTAAACTTGGAATTTAGCCACGAATTTGAGTATGGAATGTAGAGTAAATTGCATGGTTGAACTAGTAGGGCTATGGGTAGAATGTATCTTCGAGAATTTCGGATTTCCGGGCACGTGGGACCGAGGGCATTTTGGTCATTTCTCTGAGCGGGGTTGGGAAAGTATATAATTTGAATTTGTTGTGAGTATTAGGATGAATTTTCATTTCTTTTCCGTTATGTGGTAGTTTCAGAGCGTGGTGCGTCTGTTGGAGTCATCGGAGGGGCTTGGAAGCCGGTATTGGAATTTTGGAGCGAGGTAAGTCTCCTTTCTAACTTTGTGAGGGGGAATCACCCCCTAGGTGAATTAATTAAGTATGTTATTATCTTTGGGGGATACGTACGCACGAGGTGATGGGAGTCCGTGCGTAGCTACTATTATGCCATGCTCGGGTAGCCTAGGACCCACTAGCATGCCTTACCTGTTGTACCTGTGATCTTGTATGTGATATTAGACTGCTAATATAATCGAAATTGTAATTTAACGACTAAGGAAGATTAGAGTTTATATTCTAAATCATCTAAAAAGAGAATTTATTTCCTTCGCGGGCAATTGTATTTTCGAATAAGGTTGTGTTATTAAACGTTATATAAAACTCGGCAAGTGAATTTTGAAAAAAGGATTTAAATACTATTTTTGGTTTTTAAAAGAGAAATCGGTCATTTACTTGAGTATTTGTGTTCCCGACATATTCGTTGTTGATTATGCATGTCTTCATGTGATCGCTTCGCAACTTACATTCCGCGAGCGGAGTGTTATTTCCCCTACTCTCTTGGGAGCGGGCCGTATGCCACGGCGGATTTAGAATGCAATTTTCGTACGGGCCGTTCGATCCTCGGAATGCATAGATATGATTATTATATTGAGAGGGGAACTTATGGGACAGGCTGTTCGATCCTCGGCAGTGCACAAAGAGGATTATTATATTGAGAGATGCACTTTTGGTACGGGTCGTTCGATCCTCGGCAGTGCATAGATATGAGTAGTTGATTGAGAGGTGCACCTTTGGTACGGGCCGTTCGATCCTCGGCAGTGCACATAGTGATTATTACGACGGCTCAGGCTAGTTGTCCTTATCCATTATGCGCATGCTAAACTGTTAAATGTTTTCTACATGATTTTGAAGTGATAAGATATTTGGGAGAAAATAAAGAGGCAATTGCTGATTTATGATATTTGGGGAAAAACAAAGAGGAAATTTTTTATTTAAGATATTTGGAAAATAATGATAAGTGCTATCTGTTGTTTATTTCCAGTATTTACTTGGAGTTCAGTGCCTTACATACATGCTGCTTTACTGCCTTTACATGCTTATCGTGTTCATCTTACACTGTTAAATAAATTTCCTGGCCCTTAGTGAGTGTCTAATTCAACCTCTCGTCACTACCTCTCTGAGGTTAGGCGGGCGAATTACTGAGTACATGTTGTTTTCGTACTCATGCTACACTTGTTGTGCATTTTATTGCACATGTACTTTCATAGCAATGTGGAGGATTCAGAGGCTTAGGCGAGCTGCATCATCCGGAAGCGATCCGCAGCTGACGGAGTCTCCCTCGTACTGTATTTACTTTCAGTTTATATTCCCTTGTCCAATTTGTATTTCGGACAAGTTTTGTGATATTTGTATAAATTCTTAGAAATTGCTCATGTACTTGTGACACCATGTTCTGGGATATATGTTGGGTTATAAATGTCAAAGTGTAGTATTCAAACCATTTTTCCTAATTGACAGATTTTTATTTGGTGATTATGTAATAAAGTGAAAGGAAATGTTTTCATAAATGTTAAAACCGGAAAGTTATTTCAATTAATTAATGATTTGGCTTGCCTGACATTGATGTCCGGTGCCATCACGACCTTAGGGATTTTGGGTCGTGACAGTCCTCAAACATTGAAGCAAGGGTCCATGTATGTGGATGAATACTTTAACATTGTGGATATGACTATGATCCAAGCTAATTGTATGGAGGAAGAAGAGACTACAATGGCTAGGTTTTTAAATGATTTAAATAAGGAAATAACTGATGTTGTAGAATTACAACAATATTTAACAACAGATGAGTTAGTTGATTTGTCTGTAAAGGTAGAAAAGTAAAATAAAAGAAAGCACACTAGCTCGTGGAAAGGTCGGTCAAACACCATCTCCAAGAAGCCATGGACAAATCAAGAGATGCAGAGTTCCTCTAGACCTCAAGAAGACCAAGGTAAAGGAAAATTTGTGAACAAAGAAGGAGGTAAAACCTTAACCCTAAACCTTCTACACCTTCTAGTTCTATTCAATGTCATAAATGTAAAGGAAGAGGACTTATGATGCATGAATGTCCAAGTAGAAGAAACATCATTCTTAGAGAAGATGGGGGATATGAGAGTGAAAAAACTGAGTGAGAAGAAGAGGGAGATGTGAGTGATGAAGACGATGTAGAACGGCTTCATATTGGTATGATTAGGGTGGCTAGAAAGATTATGAGTGGAGAATACGAGAGTAATAAATGTGAGGAAGAGGAGAGAGGTGTGAGTGAAGATGAAGATGAAGTAGAACTACCATTTAATGATGGCATGATTGGGGTAGTTAGGAGCATTATGACTATCAATTTGGGAAGTAATAGTGAAGAACAAAGGGAGAATATATTTCATATTAGGTGTGGGATAAAGGGGACAACGTGTTCTATGGTCATTGATAGTGGTAGTTGTGCTAATGCGGTGAGTTCATACTTTGTGGAAAAACTGGGACTTGCATGCATGAAACACCTTACTCCCTATAGACTCCAATGGTTAAATGATAGTGATGAATTAAAGGTAAACAAACAATGCATGATTTCATTCAATGTTGGTAGATATGAGGATGATATTCTTTGTGACATAATCCCTATGCAAGCTTGTCATATCTTACTGGGTCGTCCTTGGCAGTATGATAGAAATGTTTTTCATGATGGAAGGAAGAATAGATATTTTCATGAGCTTACTGGCAGGAAATTTACTCTTGCACCTTTATCTCCTTCTCAAGTGTTTGAAGATCATAAGAGATTAAGGGAAACAATGGGAAAACCAAGGGGAGGGATAAAAAGTGAGCTTGAGGGAAAAGAAAAGAAAGGATACCAAGAGTTAGAAAAAAAAGAGAGATGGCCGAGAGAAAGATAGAGAGGGCAGCAATTTGAGAGAAGAGATAAAAAGGAGTTTGAGTAAAAAAATAGAAAGTCTTGGTGAGGGGAAAGAGGCTAAGGAAAGGAAAAAATAAAGTTTCTATATAAAATCCAAAGAGTGCTTAAATGCAAGAAAAGAGGGGTTGCCCATAATACTACTTACTTACAAAGAAGTTTTGATTAATTATGAGTTACTAACTTCTTCTTTGCCAAGTAATATTTCTTCTCTTTTGCAGGATTTTGAAGATGTCTTTCCTGAAGATATTGCTAATGGATTTCCATCTTTACGTGGCATTGAGCATCAAATTGATTTTGTGTCTGGGTCACAAATTCCAAATAGGCCTGCTTATAGGAGTAATCCAGAAGAGACAAAAGAGCTTTAAAGGCAAGTTGAGGAGTTGCTTGAGAAAGGCTTTGTGAGAGAGAGCATGAGCCCTTGCTCTGTTCCCATCCTATTGGTACCCAAAAAGGATAGAACTTTGAGGATGTGCGTGGATTGTAGAGCAATCAATAAGATAACGGTAAAGTATCGTCATCCTATTCCTCGTCTTGATGACATGTTGGATCAATTACATGGATCCAAAATATTTTCTAAAATTGATCTGAAAAGTGGTTACCATCAGATTCGAATGAATCCTAGAGATGAATGGAAAACTGCTTTTAAGACCAAATATGGGCTTTATGAGTGGTGAGTTATTTATGCCTTTTGGCTTGGCTAATGCACCTAGTACTTTCATGAGATTAATGAATAATATCTTTAAGGATTTTCATGGGAAATTTGTTGTGGTGTACTTTGATGATATCTTGATCTTTTCTAACACTTTAGAGGAGCATGTAGAACACCTACAACAAGTTTTTGAAGTTCTTATAAAGCAACTTTTATTTGCTAATCTTAAAAAGTGTAATTTTTGTGTGGATCGTGTGATTTTCTTGGGTTTTGTAGTTAGTTCTAAAGGAGTTGAGGTCGACAAAGAGAAAATCAAAGCAATAAAGGAATGGCCTAAACCTAAGAGTGTACTGAAGTTAGGAGTTTTCATGGACTTGCTAGTTTTTATAGGAGGTTTGTGAAGACTTTAGCACCATTGCTTCTCATTTAACTGAAGTTATTACAAAGGATAAGATTTTTGCATGGGGAAAAGAACAAGATGATGCTTTAACTTGTTGAAAGAAAATTTATGTTCTGCTCCTTTGTTACAATTGCCTGATTTCTCTAAATCTTTTGAAATTGAATGTGATGCTTCTAGCAAAGGAATAGGTGTTGTTTTGATGCAAGATTCTAAACCTATTGCCTACTTTAGTGAGAAATTGAGTGGAGCCACATTGAATTATTCCACTTATGACAAAGAGCTAGTGGTATTACCAGGGGTGGCAGTCAAGTTGGGGTTCATCAAACTAGAAGACAGACTGCTCCTTAACATGAAGTTGGGAACATGGGTCAACCCCAAACTGCTATGCCAGATCAAGTGCAAGGACAGGGAGTTCATGACGCTCCACCACCAGTGCCAACTGTTGTACATACTGTTGCCTTACCTGCAGACGTAGTGGCAAGGTTATTGAATGTGTTATAGGCATTGGTGCCTACTCAGGGTTGAAGTTCAGCTCCTCAGGCTACTTTACAGACGCAAGCACCTTCACAGACTCAGACTTTCGGAAATAAGGAAGTATCCCTACAAGAGTTCCTGACATTGAAATCACCAAAATTCATAGGTTTTGATAATTCAGCAGATCCTCAAAGTTTCTTGAATGGGATACTCAATAAATTACATGCTCTAGGATGTTCTAGTGAGAGAGTCGTGGAGCTCGCAGCATACAAACTAGAGGATATGGCCAATACATGGTACGAAACTATGTTGTTAGGAAGTCCGGAAGGAGCAACACCACTGACATGGGACGAGTTCACTAAGTTTTTCATGAATCATTTTCTTCCAAACGGCCTGATACAAAAATATGCTAGAGATTTTGAGAGATAGGTTCAGACTCCAGATATGGATGTATCAACATATAACACCAAGTTTTGTAAGCATGATAGATATGCTCCGTACTTAGTGTCTACCAAATAAGCTCGAGTTCAGAGGTTCGTTGATGGATTGGTTGGTCGGTTATACACTGTAGTAGCTCCACAGATAAAGACTTTATCCTACTCTGATGCAGTCGACCTTGCTAGAAAATTGAAAACAAGGGACGTGATGAGCGTGCAGCTAGTGATTTACGTAAGAAGGCCAAGATAGGAGGGTCTTTCAGTGGCGGTTTTAGTGAAAATTGAAAAGTAGGAAATCAGGGACAACAACAACAGGGTTCTTAGACAGGGACACACTTGTCTTCACAGTCCATATATAGACCACCTTACAGACAGGGTATATATATGCCACTACTTCAGTCTGCCAGACCTGTGGTAGATCTGGACATTGTAATTTTGGGCAGATATATGCCACTACTTCAGTCTGCCAGACCTATGGTAGATCACATTTGGGCCAATGTCGTGTTCTAACGGGGGAGTGCTTTCGGTGTGGCCAGTTGGGACATCACTTGAGGGATTTCCCTCAGCCTCCGAGGAACTTCAACCAGGCTTCTATTCAGTCAGCTACACCTACTCAGACTTCTTGTAATGCTTCAGGTTCTACAGGTACAGGAAATAGAGGTCGAGGTGTTGGAGACCGTGCTACTATGAATCAAGGATAAGGGAATGCTGGTAGAGGTCAGGCGAGAGTTTTTGCATTTACTAGACAGGATGCTCAGGCCTCGAATGTTGTGGTTACATGTATTCTTTATGTTTTTTCATTTGATGCACTTCCATTGATTGATCCGGGATCTACTCACTCCTATGTGTCCTCGTACTTTGCTTTGAGGTTTAGTAGATAACCTGAGCTATTGAATGATCCTTTTCTAGTTGCTACTCTTGTTGGAGAGTCTCTATCAGCTGAATACGTGTATCGTGCTTGTCAGATTCAGGTTGAGGGTAGAGATACTCTAGCTGATCTTTATTGTACTTGATATGATTGACTTTGGCATGCTGATGGGAATGGATTGGTTATTTTCCTGCTATGCTATCGTCAATTGTCATGCAAAGATAGTTAAGGTTGATATACCAAACGAACCTAGTTTTGTTCTAAAGGGGGGTCAGGTTCTAGAGACTTGCAAAGTTGTATCTTTTACGAAATCTCAACGACTTCTGAAGAAAGGTTGCTTGGGTCTCTTAGATATTGTAAATGACACAAGAAGGGAAACAATTAGTATAGAAAATGTTCCAGTAGTGAGGGAATTTTCTAATGTATTTCCTGAGGATTTACCAGAATTACCTCCAGTACGAGAAATAGATTTTGGTATTGATTTTCCACCTGACACATAGCCTATATCAATACCTCCATATCAGATGGCACCAACAGAGTTGAAGGAGCTAAAACAACAACTACAGGATTTGTTAGAGAAGGGTTTTATCAGACCGAGTATATCTCCATGGGGTGCACCAGTACTGTTCGTAATGAAGAAAGATGGATCCCTGGGAATGTGCATTGACTACAGGAAATTGAACAAGATAACAATACGCAATAAATATCCTTTGCCTCGTATAGATGACATGTTCGATCAGTTACAAGGAGCTGCCCACTTTTCAAAGATTCACCTCTGTTATGGTTATCATCATTTTTAGTGGACGGAGGAATATGAGTAAAGCTTTCAAAAACTCGAAACGTGTCTGACAACTGCACCAATATTAGCCTTACCATCAGGTTCTGAAGGATATTCAGTATTTTGTGATGCCTCGAGGGTGGGATTAGGATGTGTTCTCATGCAAAATGGTCGCGTTATAGCTTATGCTTCGAGACAATTGAAAAAGCACGAGCAAAACTATCCTACACATGATTTGGAGATGGCTGCAGTGGTATTTGCTCTAAAATTTGGAGGCATTACCTATATAGCGAGACTTGTGAGATTTATACTGACCATAAAAGTTTGAAGTATATCTTTCAGCAGAGAGATCTGAATCTTCGGCAACGTCGTTGGATGGAACTACTCAAAGACTATGATTGTTCTATTTTGTATCATTCTGGAAAAGTCAATGTGGTGGCTGATGCATTGAGAAGAAAATCTATAGGGAGTTTGGAGCATATAGCTCTGCAAAGAGACTTTTGGCCAAAGATATTCAGAGACTAGAAGATACAGGTATCAAATTTAGTGTCGGAAATTCAGAGGCATTGTTGGCTTATGCCCAGGCTAAGTCTTCATCAGTTGAGCGCATTAAGGCCATCCACTATGACGACGAACGATTATGAAAATATAGAGATGAGGCCTTAGCTGTAAAAGCAAGGATATGATTGTTGAAAGTGATATAGTGTTCTCTGAATGGGTGACAGGCTATGTGTAGAAGACATAGATGGATTGAGACATGCCATTCTTGAAGAAGCCCACAACTCTAAATACACCATACATCCTGGATCCACAAAAATGTACCATGACTTGAAGCAATTTTATTAGTGGGAAGGTATGAGAAAGATGTTGCTAACTTTGCTTCTAGTTGTTTGACTCGTCAGCTGGTCAAGGCTGAGCATCAGGGACTCGCATGACTGTTACAACAAACTGAGATTCCAGATTGGAAATGGGAAAGAATTACTATGGATTTTGTCACCGGTCTACCACGAACTCTTAGAGGTTATGATTCGGTGTAGATAATTATAGATCGACTGACAAAATCAGCACACTTTTTCCAAGCGAAGACTACATATGGTGGAGTGAGGTATGCACAGATATTTATGAACAAAATTGTCCGACTTCACAAAGTTTCAGTATCCATCATCTCTGATAGAGGATCACATTTCACTTCACGCTTTTGGAAATCTTTTCAAGAAACATTGGGTACCCGAGTAGATCTTAGTAATGCATTTCATCCACAAACAGACGGGCAGTCTGAACGTACTATACATATCTTGGAGGATATGTTGAGATCTTGCATTCTTGAGTTTGGAGGTAGTTGGGACATTTACCTACCTTTAGCTGAGTTTTCTTACAACAATAGCTTCCAGTCCATTATTCAAATGGCGACGTACGAAGCATTGTATGGTAGAAGATGGTGTTCTCCTACAGGGTGGTTTGAAGCTAGTGAGACTAACTTATTGAGACCTGACTTAGTACGACAAAAATCTTATGCTGATAAGAGAAGAAAAGATTCAGTGTTCACAATTGGAGAAAAAGTGCTCCTACGAGTCTCTCCTATGAAAAGTGTAATGCGGTTTGGGATAAGAGGCAAGTTGAGCCCCAGGTTTATAAGACCGTATGAGATACTACATCAAGTGGGAGATGTGGCTTATCGTTAGGCACTTCCTCCTGAGTTTTCCTTTATTCATCCAGTGTTTCATGTCTCAATGCTAAGGAAATATATATCATACTCATCTCAGGTGCTTGAAGCACCTGCTATACCGCTTGATGAGAAGTTGTCTTATGAGGAGGAACCGATGGCTATTGTTGATAGGCAAGTAAGGAAGATACGGTCAAAATAAATTGAGTTCTTAAAAGTCTTATGGAGAAATCATATAGTTGAATAAGCTACTTGGGAAATAGAGGATACTATGCGAGTCAAGTACCCCCATTTGTTCAGTCTACAGGTACGGAGTTGAGTTAAATTCGGGGACCGAAATTCATAAGGTGAGGAGGATGTAATACCCTTTTTTTTTAATAAGGGTGTATTGGTCATTAGCATAATAATAATAATAATTATAAGAAAATAACTATGAAAAAAAAAATGAAACAAAACAAAAAGGGGAAAGGAAAGAAACAACAAAAAAGGGGCTGAAACCCATTAGGAAAATAACCTGCCAAGGTTTGGCAAGGATTAGCAAACAAAAGAAGCTTTTGGCTTATGTAGGAAAACGAAAAAAAATGAAACGAGAGCAGAAAAAAGGAAAAGAGAAGACGAAGAAAGCTTTGAGAAAATGCCTTAAGAAGAACTGGGAGTTGAAATTGAAAGTATTAAAGTTCTCCTTCGACTCAAGAGGTTAACCTTCTTCTTCTCATCTATTGAATTATTTTACTGCATCTATGCAATTTCATGTAGTGCAAAATAATTCAATATCAAGTTTCTCTTATATATATACAATTACTATGGAGATAATAAGGCTATAAAGATTTGATTTAAGTACTGATAGGTCTAATTTTAGAGGAATAAATTATATTAAATAGTTTAAAATTGATAGAATTATGGACTAATTCTATGATTAAATATAAATTCACAAACTAAGGCTCAAACATGAACCTCGATGATTGGGTATTCTAAATTAGTGATGGATTTAGCCTAAATGAGGTAATTAACATGAGACCGATATTATGTAATTATAGATTGATTGGAGGAATTTGTACGAATTTCTCGAGGTGAAGCATTTGGTATTTCAGCACGAGTACTGTGAGTAGTAACCTTACCACAATTTGTGTTTCATAACTTGCATGATTTACGCATGATTTTTAATATGAATATGTTACCGATTATTTTGAGTTGCATATGGGACAAGTCTTTTACTCAATATGATACCGAAATAGTTATTTGAAATGATTATCGTTGTTTTAAATATTTCCGTTGTCACTAGATCTGTTTACCGTTACTTGAATTTACCGTTGTTGAAATTAATGCCCTATATAGTTTTAAAATATTTTCTACGAGTATATACGGATTACAAAGACAAGTATAAATGGGAGTAGACATTGAAGGATCCCGTAGCTAACGGCGAGTTCGTTAGACCTGGTGCACCTTGTAATTACAGATTACTGTTACAGTCCTCGCTAGTGGGAAGGTAGAACTAGCATACCATAACTGATTTCCCTCGAGTAGGGGCTATCGTTATATTTGACTTCTTGCGAAGAAGTCCACAGTTATATCGATTACATGATCCGTTCATTAAAACCTCCCAAATGTGAATATTGATATTATACAGTGGTTACCAAGCTTATTATTGAATTATTAATTGTATTATACTACAAGAAAACATGATGAGACTGAAAAATATTTATTGTTTCTAAAAGGGAATTTTTATGTTATTTTCGGTTTGATATAATAGCATGGTTTCTGACTTGTCCCCAATAAAAAACTGGTTGTGGTTAAGTGTTATTACTCACTGAGCTAGCGACTCTTTCCCCACTAATTTTTTACAGAGACAGCAGTTGACGCG
The DNA here is from genome assembly GCA_005239525.1 of Nicotiana knightiana. Lineage (NCBI taxonomy): Eukaryota > Viridiplantae > Streptophyta > Magnoliopsida > Solanales > Solanaceae > Nicotiana > Nicotiana knightiana. The sequence continues at coordinate 13,682 of ML420623.1, read as the reverse complement.
TGGAAAGATTTCGTTAATTAAAGCGCACATGTTCATAGTTCTTAGTGAGCCTCGCACTTGTTCGCGTGGGCGGAGATTTTATTTATTGTTATAGTCTTTTCTTCGAACTCTTAGAGTCTCTCCATAATCAATATTTTAGTGTCATGAGTATTCTTTTGTTATTATAGTCTTATATTGAGTATCGTTCTTTAGTATCAAAGTTGGAGATAAATTAGCATTTCTGGTAGTGGGTTGATTAGTAATGGTGGAGACTTGTTTTGGTTAATTGATAAGTTAATTGTTTGGTATGATATTAGGATGTTTGGTTGTTGATTTGAGACAGGAAAATTTATGGGATAGTCCAAAAACAGGGGAAACTCTGTCCGATTTTCTGTAAAATACCGATGAGATTTACTTGGGGGCACTTGCTCCTAAGTGTCGGTCATGATCCTAAATTAGGTCGTGACAAAATTGTCACACAAAATTATACCACGTAATGTTATAGCAATGGGATTTTGTGATTCTCAGGGAGTACGGTGCAATCTTTCTCAAAGAATATCATACGGATTTTCCCCTACTTAGATCCGTTGTTGCATGTTTCGCAAAAGACATGTGTTAGAGGGATCGTCAAGAGAATCAGTTCAGGTATGTTAAGGCTATCCCTTCTTTCCTTTTGGGATGATCTATATGACACAAATGAAATGAGCAAATGCACAACTTTCATAAATGACTCTATTCATAAAAGTATTAGAGATGCCTATGTTCTTGAATTCCCATATGTCTTATTATTCTATCGTTTGTTCATGGGTCTCAGAAAATATGTAAGTTGATAAAGTTTGTTTCATGATATTAATCATAGGTATAATGGTCTTATGACGTTTCGAGAGATTTTATTGACGTACTTCTCATGCATTGCATTCATTTATACATGTATATTGACCCATGACCAGATGACGTTATATACGCGTATATATATTAAGGTTACGACGTTATATACGCACCACCACCTGATCAGCTGGTATACGTTGATGATTTTCCCACAGTGGCCGAGATGATATGATGGGATGCCCTCAGAGGCTTGATGATGTTATGAACGCATATACCCATCCATGGTATGACATTTATACGCATATGTATGACATTATAATATTAAATGATTCACAGAGCTATTCAGATATACATGTTGAGTCTTTTACTCCATGTTTCTCTCATGTCTATTATTTACTGATTTCTATTCCTTACATACTCGGTATATTATTTATACTGACGTCCCTTTTGCTTGGGGATGCTGTGTTTCATGCCCGCAGGTCCGATAGACCAGTTGAGAGTCCTCCAAGTAGGCTATCAGCTCAGCGGTAGGATGTTGATGCGCTTCATTTGCTCCGAAGTTGCTTATTTGGTTAGTATGATTTAGATATGTATTGATTGGTATGTCGGGGCTCTGTCCCGACCTTATGACATTTATGTACTCCTAGAGGCTTGTAGACATATGTCATGTATATGAAAGATTGTATGGCCTTGTCGGCCTATGTTCAGTGTAGTGATTATTTTGTCCTTATAGGCTCGTATGTCATATGTATAAGTCAGTATATCAGGTTGGGTCATCTTATATCGAGTGTTCTCTCATGTTTTATTCTTGTTACCTCATACGACCCTTCTGGCCTATTTGCCCATGTTGATGTAATGAGAATAATATGTAACATTGGTACTCGATTGAGTAAGACACCGGGTGCTTGTCGCGGCCCATCGGTTTGAGTCGTGACATGAACAACTTGTGCCTATGACATTGGATTACAAATATCATTCAAGTACGAATGATCTTTAGTGGGGGGAAAATATATGGCCACTCAAAACTTCACGGAGATTCAACTTTTAAAGTTTGCTAACGAGTTATTTGATAATAGTTTTGCGTGTCAAGGATAACAACATACGAGAATAACGTGATGTGAGTATGACGTTACACCTATATGAATGTTTACCTTGAAAATGATAATTACAATTATATTTGATTATGTGGTTCTAAAAATATGTGATCTATTTTATACCGGTTACTTAGGCAGTAGATGCTGAGTATGAAGCGAGAAAAATGAAATAAGTGCGGAAAGAACTAGATTAAGCAACCCAGGCTCCGAAGAGGCCAGTCTCGAGGGTGGTCGGGCAGGCCTCGAGGTCGAGCTTGAGAAGCATGGCTAAAGGCTATCGATGATAGTATAACAGTTTTGAAGGCCTTAAGGTTGGCCTATTTATGATCAATAACAAGCAATAAATGAAGAATAACTCAAGAACATAATAAATGAGAAGCAATAATCTAATGAGACAATTGTAGAGAATGTTTTTAGAGAGAAGAGGATGTTATTGTTTTTGTATTGAATATCATCTACCTTACAAAGTGACAAGGATCCCCTTTATATATAGGGGCATCCCAACATAGTACATGTTTAATTAATGCAAAGAGAGATGGCTGGTACAGTTATTTAATGCCACGTACGGGCTTGTACTATTTTGTGTGCTTTGTCAGCTTTAATCACGTGCCTTTTGGGAGTTTCCGTCTTTTCATGTCGACCCTTGATTTGCACTGCCTCGAGGTTGAGGACCCTCGACGTGTCCCTCAATGCCGAGCTCGGGCCTTCGAACCCTTATTTTTACCGAAGTGGCCGTAAAACCGGGCTCTCCAATTTTAGTTGTATACAGATAGTCCCCACATTTCTTAGAATGAAGAGATAAGAAATGGTTTTGACCTCCCTCCACTTCGATACTCCTATTATGACGTCATCCCCTTCAGAGCATTAAATGAGGTGACGCGAAAAGCTGTGCAGAGGTTGCTGTAAACACAATTCTCGAGAGGCCCATGAACCGTCACAGGTTCGATTTTCCCCCTTCAAGCGTGAAGGACCCCTATAAATACTACAATCACTTAACTTTTCATAGTTTCGCATCTTCTTCTTCAAACTATCAGATTTCATCTAAGTGTTTTCTCTTCTTATCTTCTGCCTGCTCACATTTTTCCCATCTTCTCACTACAAAACTCGATAGTGACCATGGAAAAGACTTCCAAAACGATTCCACAAAAGGAGGGGGCTGCTACTACATCACGCCTGTCTAAGGGAAAATCAAAAACCCCTCCTACCATCGAACAATGCATTCCTGGCCCTTTCGACACCATTTCTGACTTTTCAATAGAAAACCCCCCCTTATACACCGGGCCGATGTGAGCCTATGTCCCGATGTATAAGTGTAATATTGGATATTGAGAGGGTGAAACTTGACTGCCACTGGGGGGAGGCAGCCCGAGTAGATATCCCTACGGCCGACGAAATCATAGTCACGCACAAGCCTGGCTTCCTTAGCGTCTATACATACCCCTTCACCTTAGGCCCCGGCGATTCTTCTTCCCCACCGTTGATCTGGTGATTCTTGATTTTTGCCACCAATACCGAGTGACACTCGGTCAGATCTATCCTTCTTTTTGGAGGATTGTATATATGTTTCTTCATATTACCAACATGGTCGAGAGAATGACCTTCACCCTCGACCATTTAATCAGATTATATAGCCCTCGACTCTTCTGTGGGGGCCTTATTAAATTACACTGTCGATCCACCAAGTCGTTCCTCGCCTGCATTGACGAGGATAGAGATTGGGGGTGGATGAGCCGATTCGTCAGAATCAGAACCTCCGATATCATCCATGCTGACAGAATGCCACTCCCGGAGGAATGGAACATAAAACGTAAGTACCTTTGACTCGAGCATGCTTTTGCTATCTCTTTCTCTTTCGACTGATTTTCTTGTAATTGTGCAGCCACTGTTTGGTTTCCCGGTGCGGTTCGGGACCTTCTGGGATGGATCAAACGTTTAGACTCTGCTTTCCCATACAAAAAAGCGTATGGCGTGAGCTGGCTAGGACAAGGTGGCAGGTAGAGAACCACAGTATGCCCTTGTTGCCATTTGTTTTCTCCTCCCTTGTAAGAATTCTTGATGATGGTACTTTCTAATATAGTATGTTTGTGCAGGTATTGGTGAAGGCGTGCTGATGAGACCCCCTCCACCTGGTGAGGAAGAGACCCCGAAGGCCACAAAAGATAAGAAAAGGAAGAAAGAGGCCTCGGAGGGGCCTCCAAAATCAAAAAGGACAAAGGCTCGGAAGCCTAAAACTGATGCCACGGTCATATCTTCGGCGGCCGGTGAGAGCCTGCGGGCCGAGGAAGAAAGTGACAATGCATGCCCTTTGGTACAAAGGGCACAACAAAGTGCTGATGCTTTGAGAGCTGCTGGGCTCTCGCCTGTTGAGCTAGAGGCGGTCGATGCGGACCCGTCGTGCGTAGAGGAGACCCTCGAGAAGGGTTTGGGCGCAGTCCCCGAGATGCTCATCGGACATGGCACAGTTCGTGATGAGGAGCTCAGAGGGCTTGTTACTGGAGCTTTCCGTGATCGGGAGGAGACCTCGATAGAGGCCGATGCCACCGGTGGGTTTCATTCGGGCCCTTCATTTTCTCTAGGGGAGATACGAGACGCCCAAGTCAGTGATATTCCTGGCTTGGAGACCTCTCATGGAGAGGATGATGCATTTAAATACTATTTTGAGGGGGTGGAAGAGGACACCGATGTTGATGCTCCAGTTGCCCTCGAGGAAGCCGAGAGGCTCCAGAAGCAGGTAACATTTGAGAATAATATACCTATTTTCTGATCTTCTATTCCCGTTTTCTAATTTCCCTTCTCTGTATTGCAGGACAAGAAGCTATATGACCAGGCCTTCTCCAAGTTGTAAGATGAGTTGATTCATCGTGGAGAGGAACATGAGAAACTTATGGCGGGGTCGATCGAGCTCGAGGATTTGTGTGCTCGAATGGAGGAGGAACTGACCAACCTTTGGGCAAGCTTGGAAAGAGCACTTCGGGAGAGGTCCGATTTCTCCGAGCAGATATGCTAGTATCCACATTCTCACCTTTTAGTTGTAACGTCCTGGTGCTGATTAACTTACCTTCTGCTTCTCAGATTACGCGGAAGAACGCCCTGGTGGAGCGGCTTCGAGGTTGATCGGAGAGAAGTCTTGAATACTTGGTGAGTTCTCCTTAGGTAGTATATGGATGCTGCCTCATTAAAAAGTCTTGTCGGTAAAACCCTTTTGGGATAAAATATGATGTGAGGGAAAAAGAGTGCAAAGCATGCTTTCAAACCTAAGGCCTTCAAGCTGTGGGGGTGCTTTGACTCCTTTAATCAAACACCTGCACGCAGGTTAGCGTATAGTGTGAAAGGAAAAAGGATATGGTTATATGTAACGACCCGGCCGGTCGTTCCGAGAGTTTAGCTCCATTTCCCCTGTTTCTGCTTCATTTTATGTGGTTCAACTTCATATATGTGTGTTGGGTCGGTTGGTTCGGGTTCAGAGTGGTCATGGTGAGAACTGAGGCATTTAGTCTCTCAAGGTAGCCTAATAGTTGAGAAAGTCAACTGAGAGTTAACTTATTGGTGAACGACCTCTGAATGCAGATATTATGGCTCGGATGGTTTCATTAGGTGATTTGGGACATAGAAGTGTGTTCGGAATAGATTTTTGATGTCCGGTGTAGAATTAGGCTTGAATTGGCGAAAGTTAGTTTTTGGCGATTTCCGGTCAGTAGTGGAAAATAGGCTATCGAGGTCGGAATTGAATTCTGGAAGTTAGAACAGGTCCATAATGTCATTTTGGATATGTGTGAAACATTTCAGGTCAATCGGAGGTGTTTTGGTTGGTTTCGGCATCGTTAGTGAAATTTAGAAGTTTTAAAGTTCATAGGGTTGATTTGATGTAATTTTGGTGTTTTTGTGTTGTTTTTGGTGTTTCGAAGGCTCAACTAGGTTTGAATAATGCTAAAGAGTGTGTTGGTATCTTTAGTAGGGGCCCCAAGGGGCTCGGGATTAATTTCGGATGGTTGGCGGAGTTTTAAACTTGGAAAATTGCAGCAAATGGCTGCTGGTGTAAGTTTCTGGTGTTGGCCGTACCTGCGGATTGGTAATCGCAGGTGCGATGCCGCAGGTGCGAAAGTTCATGCGCAGGTGCGAAGGGATGGCCGCACCTGCGAAGCCGCAGGTGCGAGAATTTGGTCCGTTAGTGGGTTTTCGCAGGTGCGGACCTGGGACCGCAGGTGCGGGTCCGCAGGTGCGATGAGAGGTCCGCAGGTGCGGAATTGCTGGGCAGGCAGTATAAAAGAAGCCTCCGTGAAATTTTAGTCATTAACTATTGTTGCATGCGGTTGGAGCTCATTTGAGGGCAATTTGAAGAGAGAATTTGTGGGTCTTCAGTGGAGGTAAGTTCCCGGATTATTAAAGTCATTTCTATGTTATTTTGTTCGGATTAGGCTTGTAATTTGAAGGATTAAAGTAAGAAAAAGTTGGGAAAATGGGAGGAAAGATTTGGGAATTTATTTTTACAATTTTAGTGGGCAATTGTGGTCGGATTTTGATGTTCTTGGTAGGTACGGATTCGTGGGAGGATAAGGGTTCTTGTGATGTAAATTTTATGAGATTTCAAGGCGTGGGCCCGGGGCTCAGGTTTGGCCGAATTTCGAGATTTTTGTATAAATTGATAGTTTTCGATTGGGTTGAGTTCCTTTGGTATATATTAATGATGTTAAACTAGTTTTGGTTAGATTCAGAGCAATCAGGAGCCAATTCGAGGGGCAAGAGCATAGTGGACTAGTATTGTGGCTCGATAGAGGTAAGTAATGGTTATAAACCCTGTCCTGAGGGTATGAAACCCCGGATCTCATATTTCTCACTGATTTTAGAATGGCGCACATGTCGGATGACCAGTATGTGGCGCACACTGATTTTTGGATTGGACTTGGTCCTCTCCACGGCAACTATTGAGTTGCGTATTTTACTCTAAACTATATGTTAAATTGTGCTCTAAAGATTATTGAAATATTTGGGCTATAAGCTATGTTTGGGGCCTCGTGCCGACTTGTTTAGACCCCTTCGGGGCTTTTTACTGCTATTTCCTCACTGTTTATTGATGATTTCACTCAGTCACATTGTTCTTACTGTTTTCGAAACTCAGCCTGATTTGCACTACTTTGAGATTTAAAAATGATGTTTTGGGTCGAGTGCCCCGTTTTACTGATACACCCAAGGGGCTTTTGAGAGGTTCTGACTGAGTGAGGTCGAGGGCCTGATTTGTGAGAATATGATACGCCATGAGGTGGCTTGATATTAGCACTTGGGCTGAAAGAGCCCCTCCGGAGTCTGGACACACCCCTAGTGAGTGCACCGAGTGCCGAGTGACGAGTGATTGGGAGGCATTAGTGACTGTGAGGTATGCCCGAGAGGCTGATTATGAGTGATGGTGTATGCCCGAGGGGCTGATTATGAGTGACTGTGAGGCATGCCCGAGGGGCTGATTATGATACATGTTTTTTCCCGAAGGGCTACTTATGATTTTACCACTTTCACTCTGAACATATGAAATATGTTTTGCCCGAGGAGCCTCTTTATGATTTTCAGCATTTTTACACTAAACTTCTTGAAAGTTATGTTGAAACTATTGGCAAGTATATTTCCAAATGATTTTTACTGAAATTGGCTTTTAAAGCGTGATGATTTAACGTATACATTGTTGGAAAGAAAGGTTGTGCTTATTGTGAATTGATGAATTGATTTTATGTGTTTCTTGCTGCTCAGACCAGATTTCTTTTCATTACTACTGAGTTTGTGTACCCACATTACTTCCTGCACCTTGTGTGCAGATCCAGGTGTTAGGGCAGGGTGAGCTGTCTATCTGTTCCAGAGATTCTCGGAGGTTTGCGAGGTAGTTGCATGCGTCTGCAGTCCTGCTCTCTCTCCTGCTTTCTATTATAGAATTTATTTCCTTTCAGTTGTATATTTTATGTAGATGCTCATGACCAGTGACTCCGGGTTCTCGGGGGTTGTATTTAATGTTCAGTATAGCTTTAACCGTTTTTATAAATATTTAAAGGAAAGCTTTATGGTTTATCAGTATAGTAAAGATGTAAATGGAAGCTTATTATGATTCGAGTGTAGTTTTGGCTGTCCTAGTTCCACGATAGGCGCCATCACGACTGGCTTAGATTTGGGGTCGTGACAATTTGGTATCAGAGCGCTAGGTTACGTAGGACTCACCGGTCATGAGAAGGTTTAGTAGAGTCTTGCAGATCGGTACGGAGACGTCTGTACTTATCTTCGAGAGGCTACGGAACCCTTAGGAAAAAATTCTCACATTCTTGAATTCTAATCGTGCGAACCCATATGATTTAGCCAAGAGCGTAACTCTTGAATTCCTTCCATGTATTCGAACGCGCACGAGAGCGCTTGGTAACAGCTTTGCATCGACGGCTTGTGACTTCCATGGATGAGATGTGATTTTAGCATGTTGGTAATGGGCCAGTCTGGAAGACTTGAGGCCGGATTCATTCTGTGGCTTGAGTGCTGAGATTTTCATTGTGTGGGCACATGTATTTGGGGACTTATATGTCCGTTGATGTCCTTATTAACGGGACTTTGTGACTAGATGGCTACGTGGTGAGTGAGATTTGATGGATAGATGTCTTCAGACTATGATTTGTGACAAAAGGGTTGGCTGGAAATGTGGCAAGATTTATTGAGTATTTGATTTCTGTCTCGATTTGGTATATGGCCTTGAGTTGTGAGTATATTGGAAGACCTTTCATGTTGTGTAGTTGTGGAGTGAATGGGTTATGACTTCCTGGTGATGTCTTTTGAGTTGATCATTGCCCCAGTAGCATTCATGTATTTGATTAACGGTGTATTCCAGCCGTATTAGCACTCCTTGTTATTTTATTCATTGATGGCGTCCTGGCATATTCGCGTAGCCAGGAGTAGCATACTCAGTAATTGAGGATGGCATTTAGGGATTCAGGGAGGAAAGGCTCTATGCAAAATTCCCCGAGTGTGAATTTTGGCTCGGTTCAGTAGCATTCTTGGGACATGTGGTGTCCAGTAAGGGTATCCATGTGGTCAAACATGTGTGGGTAGAGCTTTCAGAAGCTCGAGATTTCTGCGACCACCGCTCCAATGTTAGTTCTTCCATCAGCTTCAAGTTTTACCGCGTATTATGATGCCTCGAGGGTAGGCG